>LOJH01048414.1:0-13033 GCA_001685095.1 Ellobius talpinus
CCCTCTCCCTTCCTTCCTGCCTCCCTCTATTCCTCCCTTCCTCCTTTTTGTCATCTAATCATTTTCTTTTTTCTGTCTTTTATTCCCCACAGCTTTCTCTCTAGTTCTTTCTGTGTTCTTCCTGGACATGTTAAAGGAAAGAAGCTCTTCTGTCACATGCTCCTGGTTTCCTAATGTTCTTTCACACACCAAGCATACAGCAAGGGGGACAGGCGAGGTCAGAGTAAACCCATGACTTTCTCCCCTCCCACAAAATTCCTTCTGTCTTAAGTTGGTTTTCTCGGGTATTTTGTCACAGTGACAGAAAGAGCTCAGCAGAAGCCTGTGCCTAGGAAATGGCTTGCAAAGAGGTACTGTATTTCAGTTAGGTAAATATTTCATGAACAGAAAAATAGGGGATAAACGGATAAGAAAGCAAATATCTGTGTTGGTTTAGGTGCCTTAAGAAGTTTGGTTGGAAGAAAGTTGGAGGGTGGAGGATTTCTATGTTCTGAAAATGACTATGTAATGGAAAATCTCAGGATCTGGAAGGATGTGGAGAGGAAAGACCCAGGACATTGAAATCCAAGAGGGGGGGACTCAGTTTGTTCCATGTGCCTCAAGGTCTGTTTGGGGTGCTGCTATTGAGCTGTTTCTAACAAAGCTGGGGGTGTCATGACTTTGAAAATCTTTAGCTCTTTAGGTTGTAGGAATAGGGTGTTATTTCTAAGAGCACAGCTTTAAGTAAAGCCAGAATTTCCAAGGAGAGGGGCCAGCAGATGATCTGGAATAGTGCTGGCACAAGAATCAGTTCTGAGCAGAGTGGACATAATATTAGCCCCTGGATTCCCAGCATCTCACAAGCCATGGAGACTATTCCATCAGATCACCACATGGAGTAGAAGTCTCAGCCCTTGGAATTTTTCATTTTGTATATTTGTTTTCTGTTTTTATCTACAAGGATTTTTATTCTTCATTCTGTTCTTTCATTCTCCACAGAGTCATTATTTCAGTGTGTCCTAGAAATGCTAATAGAAGCAAGTTTGCCGTCTTCATGAGCCTTGTATTTTAGCAGGAATGCTTTAAACAGTAGCTGCTATCTCAGCTTTAGTTCTCAGATCTCAGATTTAACGTCCCAGGATTCATAGCAGAGGTGCTGATAGATTTTAAATGCACACATGATATGAAGAGACTTTTATCTCAGTTGAGGTGAATTCACATATATAAAATTTACCATTTTAAACTAAAAAATTAGTGGCCAAAGAGATTGCTCAGTGGTTAAGAATGTGTGCTGCTATTGCCAAGGACCCCAGTTTAGATTCGAGCATCCATGTTGGGAAGCTCACAACTACCTGTAACATGCTAGCTCTTTCACTCTCCTCTGGCCTCTGCCTACACTGCATTCACATGCCAAACCCATATATGGACATGTATATATACACATATATATGTATATACATATATATATAATTAAGATTAAAAATACAAAAGCTTTCAAGTAAACAATTCAAGAAGGGCATTTTGCATATGCGCAAAGTCATGTAACACATATATATGTATGCGTGTATGGATATATATATGTCCATAATTGTAAAAGGAAATTGCACAGACATCTGCAATTGTATATGCTTTTGAGGCTTTCCATACCTATCATCCCCTGACACAAACTTCACACAGCATATTTTCCTTACAGATTCTGTACATCTCATACAAAAGAAATCATAATACATTCCCTTTTGTATCGAGCTACATTAACATTGCTTAAGTTGCTCCTATGGCAAGCTACCACTTTACAAGTCACCAGAGATTTCAAGTGCACAGATAAACACACCCACACCCACACACACTACAGAGTGCCTGCAAGAACATGCTTATTTAGCACTGTAAATACAAACACATATGTGATCTCAAGTAGAAATAAAATAATGCACTTTTGAACTTGTCCATCAACATGAAGAAATAGAAAAACAACTCATTATGGAAACAGAAAACTATCCCTTTTTGGATATGAAGAGCAGAAAAATCATATGCATACAAATCTCTGTAAGCAAAAGTAAAACTATATATGTATCTGGAGAAATGGCTCAGTGGTTAAGAGCATGGGCTGCTCTTCCAGAGGACCCAAGTTCCTAGCGCTCACACAGCAGCTCATAGCCACCTGTTACTCCAGTTCCAGGGGAACCAGTGTCCTCTTTTGGCCTCTGAGGGCAATGAATGCACATGGTGTACAGACATACAAGCAGACAAAACAACCATACACAAAAAATAAAATAAAATGATCTATGCAAATAGTCCTATGATATAGTACACTAATTATTTTCTTTTTAGATGCTTAGACATTAGTATTTCAGTTGTCAAATCTTATACAATTGCAACAGACCATGTATTAGGATCACCTACCATAATGATTCTCGATACTGCAAAAAGGATCTCTTAAGATGTTAAAATCATCTTCAATAAGTCAAATCCGTGTAATAAGGTAAAAATTGGAGAAAGTATTTTAAACTTTTCAACTAATTTAAAAGAATTCTGGCTCATAATTTCATGAAGTTTCCCCAAGGAATTTCTGACTTTCAGAATTTTATAGCTTAGAGTATAATAATACATACTGAGTCTTACACAACCTGACAGGAAAGGTTTTCATTTTGAATCCAGAGTCATAAGCCTGAGCTCCCTCCAGCAGATGCCCTCTCGTAATGTGTGTGTAAGAGCGTGGTTGCCATTTACATACCATAAATCACGAACAGATTGACAAGCACAATGATGTCTCGGAGAGTGATGTGGCACAGACAGAAAAGTCCTCATCATTAAGAGTGCTTCAGGGTGTCACCCAAGCACCAGGATTTCATTCAGCCAATTTCTGAAAATTGTTATTTTAATGTAATTTTATTTACAGTTGGGTGTTTCTTACCATTTACTGTAATCTGTTAAGGTAAGATGTTGACATCTTGCCCACATGTTGGATAGGTTGGGTAGTGCCACTTATTTTGATTAGACAGGCTGGGAAAGGGGATTCCTTAGTTGTCATGCAGGACTCAGGCATCTGATTCTGACTTTTTCTGAACCTGATCAGCCATGAAAAAAGGAGAGATAGGATTGGTGGCAGTGGACGGAGGTGAGTGACGATGTGGTGTGAACAGCAGAGTCTTGCACTAGATCTGATTGTACAAAGTCTCCATTTATTGGGCTGAAGCAATGGCCTAGTGCAATCATTAGGACCTGAGTTTGGATTCAAGCAATCCTATAACAAGCCCATGGAGCAGAGATGGGGGATATCCGGAGCCTGCTGACTCCCAGCCTGGTTAAAATGCCATTAGTTCCAGGATCAGAGTGAGATGCTGCCTCAAAGGAATAGAGTACGAAAAAGGAGGACATCAGCCAACTAACCTTCATATGAGCACCCCCGTACACACAATTGCTACCATTTGTACATTTACTCAATATCTTGAGTAGTTATGTATCACTATTGAGGGAATTAACTGAGTTTTCTCAAATCAATTCTTTAAAAGGAAGTTATGAAACAAACCATATTTTCCTTGCTAAGCCAAAGTCCACACCTGTTCCAGTTACTTGAGTAAAATGTTTTTGATGGTAGTTGAAAGGAAAAGCAAGGTAAATAATTTATTTTCTCTACAGTTGGCTAAAAGGGGTAAGTGTTATCCTTTGTTAGATAAGGAATTTATTTTTCCCTCTGTGCTATTACTATACTTAAGCAGTCATATGGAAAATACTAAACATACTTTAAATTCTGTGAGTTTCAGCTGCCCTGTGAAAAATGAGGTATCTGTACCCATGCTGTACTGTGGCATCATGCAAACTAAATGAAATCAATAAGGAGATGCCGACCCCTGGAAGAAGGCTAGAGAAACCTAGGATATGTAAAAAGACAGAAGGTGAGAGAAATCAGGAGGTGGATTTCGAAGATCAATCAGTGGGCCATTCAGGTATTGTGCACATCATTAGTGTGGGAAGCACGTGTCCCTCTATTTGCTAGTCTTGGGAACACTCAAAGCCTTTTCAAGCAGTTTGATGTTAAATTGTATTCCATTCAAAGGCAATCCCCACTTTCTGGAGGCACCACTAGTAACAAAGAATTCAGCAGCAGGTAGAACTCTAGACACATACAGAAATAGAAACATGGCTAGACATCAGTCAGGAAAAGACCTGCTACCCATACGTGGGATCAGGTCTCCAAAGGTTCACCTGGCAGGGGTTTGCCTATACTTTGTAATATAATTCAGGTCATTTCTATTGCTTTATTCTTCTTTCTTTCTTTTTTTTCTTTTGGGCAAGGTTTTATGTATCCCAGACTGGTCTCAAAGTTACTACACATCCATTGCTGGCTTTGAATACTCGATCCTCCTGTGTCTAGCTCCTGCATGTTAGTATGTTCCGCCACATCCAGCTGATTAGGTCACTTCTATGGCAATGGTAAGATGCATTTAGCATTGACTCCGTTGCAAAAGAAATGGTTATTTTTGTGTTGATGAATATTTAGTTTGTTATTTAGTTGTGCTAGTGAGAATAGCATATACCCCCTGGCCTTTGTTAAAGTCATGACCATTTCTTTAAAAAAAAGGGGCGGGGCTATGCCCAGTGTATATGAAAACACTTCCTGAGGTAATTGTGGAAAAGGCAATTGTTATAGAAGTATATCAGCAGTATGGCTACCTGAAATGAAGAATAAGGAAATCTCGAATCTACATATAAACAGATTCTAATGGAACCCACCTTACATTTACAAGTGCAATGCTACCATGTAAGCCAGTACCTCAGTACTTAGTGAACAGTTTATTTTCAGATGTCATTTGACCACTGCCAGGTAATTAGGTCCATATATTTTGGATCCCGTGAGAAACACAACAACAAGCTGGTTACTGGCTCCCATAAGCATTTATATGCTCCTCAGTCACATTTATCCAAAGAGGGTTCCTCCTCCCTTTAGCCACTCTCTGAAATTCCTATAGAGCACGCATGTTCTCTACTGTTGGGCTTGATATGGCATTTTATGGCAAAGTAAAACTTAAATCTCTAGTGACTAATCAATTAGTATTCATTAAATATACATTATAATATTTATGGGAAGGGGGAAAAGTGACAGTTGTGATTTAGATTACAAAAAATAGAAGATGAGAGATTCATCTGCTATCCCATTTATGTATGTATTTCCAAAATGAATATGTTGAAACTCAACCCCTGATGTGGTAGTATTTAGAGGTAATGAGTGCCCTTGGAGAGTTTTGATCATGACTGCTAGGATGAGAAGCACTTCTAAAGGAGGTGCACAGTTGGGAAACATGGATATGAGAACTGGGCTCTTATCTACTAAGTGTCCTAGCATCTTTATTTATGATATTTTGTTGTCTCTAGAATGCATACATGAGCGTTGTAAGAAGATAGTTAATCTCTCGATGGTGGTAGAGTTGCCTTTCATGATAGTCACAGACTAAGAGCTACTTAGAGTTTCTTTCCTTCTCTAGCTTCAAGGTCTGAGCCATTCAGTTATACCATTTGAGGCCTCTCATCCAGCCTAATTAAAAGGTTTTCTGATTGGCTATGAGATAGCCCTTTCTAATATCTTCAAAATAAAGCACATGAGTAAGCATGAGACTAGCTTAAGAGAATGCTTTGCCAACCTAATCTCCAATCTTCACATTGCTCTGAAACCCTTCTCACTGCATTAGAAACCCACTCTTGCTTGTTAGCAGTGGCTCAGCTCTTAGGTTGTGGCACTGGGCACTGCAAGGGTAAGGACTGAGCTAATCAGAGACAGGTACCATGAACCGGTGGTTCGTACGCCAAGGTTGTGTCTAGGTTAGTTACTAGCACATGGTAGAAGATTGGATAATTCTAATCTCACATAGAACACTACACTGTACTGTTCAAGGTATCTATGGCTTTCTTGAAAACACATATACATAGGCTCTCACACATATGTACAGATGTAGTCTATTACTTTTAATACGATTTATCCTGAGATTTGCAAGCAAACTTATTTTTCTATTCCATTCTTTGCCCTACAGTCATGAGCCTTATATCCATGATTTTAATACACACACAAAAAAGAAAAGAAAAGAAAAAGAAAAAACAAATCCTCTAAATTCTACTGAGGAGCAGTGGTGGTGTTTTTCGATTCCTAAAGAGTCTCCTCATATTTGAGACCATGGTGACCAGGTAAAGGTCACAGCATCACCCAGTGACTACTGAACTGGGAGTTCTGCAAATACACACTTGTCCTTCAGTACACAGCAGGCTGTAATTCACCCCCCTGGGTGGAAGGAACGACTTATACTGCACAGAGTTCAAAGCCAAGTCCTTGCTTATCGCTCCAGTCAAACAATTTCATTTCTATCAGTTGGTGGTTGTACTTCAGATTTTATGGATCCAATGGGTCTAGTGAAATTTTATGACCCTGCAACACAACAAGAAGTATAAAGCTCCAAGAAAAAAAAAATCAATATAATGTTTAAGGTCTTTGTTACCTTTATAACCTCCAGTGTTCGTTTACATATAAACAAATAAATCAGCCTTTTAACAGAAGGTACAGTCCTCAGTGCCTGCTCAATATTTGGAGCTAAGTTCTATCATAAAACCTATCAGGAAGAGCCTAATGGCTTTGCTACCTGAACAAGCACAGTTAGAGAAGAATCAATTGCAGAGGGAGGGTGTTATTTGTAAGTGGGTGCTTTATCCTAGTTAGCGTATAGTAACCAGCTCTTACCAAAGAAGAGTAGCAGCTTTAAAGAATTAGAGGACCTCATAAATGGTATGGTGTTTCCTTGCCATTGAGAACATGTTACAATTAGATTAAACACTCCAAAACTTCAAGTTTCTAACTTTATTCTGGCCATTTTCTTGCGTGGAAGACACGCATTGCAATTGAACAGTTGAGTCAGCAAGATTCTGAGGCAATCTTTCCCCTAACCTTCAAGAGAATGTCTTTTTCCTATGTCAGATTCTTGGAAATATGACCTAAGTATATTTTCTCTAGTGTATTTTTGAAAGTATCTATCAAGATGCTAAATATTAGAATAAAGTGAAAATTAAATTCTCTCACTCATCTGAATGATAAATATCACTTTGCTCCTAAACCATCTCTGGCCTGGCATTCCCTGAGGATTGGAAATCCAAACTCAGAACCTTTTAAACATGAATTAGCATCACAGAGCCAATTTTAATATTCTACATTAAATTAAATTGAATAAGAACCTGGTTTGGGGAAACAGCTCACCTACTAACTAGGAAGAGAACTTTATAGCTCACCATATAACACAGTAAGTACTGCATAGCAACTGAGAGGAATTATTGGATACGGATCCCAGTCCAACCAAATGCCAAGCAGAAAATATGAGACCTTCCCAGAAAAGACAAAATATGACCCATTGTAAAGGCCAAATCGTACTATTCTGCTTGTATAAATGACTTAGAAAAAGCTACAGGACTTTCCCACCAACCCTTGCCCAAAGTACTGAAGCCCAGCAAAGTCAAGGTTTAACCTAATTATACTGTTAGCAAGGCATCTAACAGGGCACAAAAGGCCATTTATGAATAAAGCCATTTCTGAAGGTCCCAAAAGGTCATCTGTCTCAGGAGTTGCACACCCACACAGTCAGCCAAGGCACAAAAGTGGCGTATGAAAAGTCTTCACACAGCACTTCCAGCACAGTGCTGCTGCCTCTTCCTCATGAAGATGATCAGGCAAGGGAATGGCACTGTGACAAGTCTGGGATTGACACTTCAGCTTTCATTACTGTTGTTAGGAGTAGTGTTAGTGCTGCTCATTATTTTGATTAAAAGTCTCATGACTCATGTAGCTCAGGCTAGAGTCACATGTGTTGCATAGCCAAGGATAACTTCAAATTCCTGACTCCTACCTGAACCTCACACATGCTGGGATTACAAGGGCATATACCAAGGCTAGTTCAGAGGTTAACTTTAAAAATTTCTCTGTGTGTTCTAACTTTGTTATTAGCCTATTTCATCATCAAGGCTTTTTGTTGTTTTTTTCATTTCTCAAGTTGTAGATTGGGAAGTTGACAAATTTGACTAAGAATGTGTTTCATCAAAATTAAAAAATTATAAACCTATGCCTACCATCTTGGCGGAGCACAGAAAAGAAGAGGCAAAGAGGTGATGTAACTGGATGAGCTTAACAATGATGTCACTAGCTAAAGCCAGGGCACAACTTCGAAGAATGCATTGCAATTGAATGCTAGCGCTGCCAATATACTTTAACTTTTCAAGACTAATTTTAATTTAACTTATGCATACTTAGGGATAGGGGTATGTGTACATAAGTGCAGGTACCAGCAGTGGAGGACACAATGGGGTGTCAGATTGCCCCAGAGCTAGAGTTACAGGGTGTTGTTAGGCGTCTGAGGACGATGGTGGAAACCGAGCTCTCTAAGAGCAGTCTATGTGCTTAATGCTGAAACACCTCTGTTGCTCTTCCAAAATACTTTTCTTTAAGAATGTATTTGACATATGCTTTTTCATTATGAAACCTCAATGCTAATGAAGTTTATGCTCTGTAAGTTCCCAGTTGTTATGCCTTTCCTGTCTCTTTAGCCCAAACCTCCAAAGAAACGTGTGCTTTGTGTTATACACAGGCTTATTTCTTAAACATTGCATGAAAGCACCCTCTCCACTTAATCCATGCTCCTATCAGTTTTCAATACATAATTATAGGAATAACGTCTTTACCTACAGCATCGTAAGATTGTTCTTAAAAATAATAGCATGCACTGGGAAGTATTCCGCTAGCAGCAAAATAATATGAGATCAAAATGCAAATCATAAAATAGAAATGGAAACCAACTGCACAGGTAAGGGTAAGAGCAAAACAACAAGCCAGCTCTTTTGGAGTCTCGCTGCCTTCATCATATGAAAGCTGAAAGAGCAGAGATAGAAGGAGCAGGCAGGCACTTACTTCATCCTGGATACAGGTTGAAACCATAATGGCTGTTTCTTTAAACTCTTTTTATAACCATCAAATGTAGGCAACAATTTAAGTGTAATTAGGGATTACATAGAATTTGCTAACTGATAAATTTGTAAGACGGGTGTCCCTTCTTCAGCTCCCCATCAGTGCTCTGGCATATGGTCAACATTTCAAGATGTCTGTTCTGGCAAGATATGGCAGGACTGGAACACTCACTGGCTCCAAGCAGAGGTCAGATGATTCCTGTAGAAGTAGACATTGCATACAAACACACAATGGACCTCCAGAAATGATGGCAGATACAGTTTGAGGGATTGAAGTCTGACTGAATATAAGAGGGAGAGAGACATTTCATTTGTTCCTGTTATCACTGGCTTTTCTCTAATGTCATCATGGAACCAAGGTGCCAGAAAGCACATAGGACTTGACATTTAAAAACAAGACTAACCCCCTTCTCCTTTCTAGGCCTCTCATGAAACACCACAAAGATATTTATAGAACTTAGCTGTTCTGGCTACCTCCAGTTTCTAAAATTTGACACATTAAGCTACATTAAAGCCGAAGTGTCCATAGATCCAGTGGTAAAGGGAGGATGACAAAAATAGAGAGCACAGATTAGACAGTGTGACAAGATTTCAACATACGATTTTATAAATGTTTAATATTTAATACTGACCAATGCATCACAAATTCAAATGCTGTGAAATATCTCAAATGTCCACATAAGTGTAGATACTTTAAACAGAAATATTAAGATTGAAGATAATGTCTGATTTGGATTGAAATTAATACATATTTGAGTCAGTTTTCATACAAACAACCAAGTATCATTTTAATTTTTGCTTCTTTAAAATATAATGACATTTCTTCTGAAGACAGTATGAGGAACTGACTTCAAATTTGAAAACAAATCTGAAACTAGAGATTTCAGGTTAAATTTATCAAAAATCCTCATGCTCTGGCCTGCCTCATAAATCATGCATGTTCCCTGCATAACAATGAAAGTTTATAAAGCTGTTTGAAAATCAGTGTCTACCGTGTATGGTTGCATGATCAATGCAAGACTTAACTCTTCAGACAGAAACTGGGGACTGGAAATTTGTGGGACCAGTATGCAGAGGGTAGTTGATCACCCAGAGTTTATCCTCTTGGCCCATTTGTACTGACTCCGGGTCTTCACATTTTAATTAAACATGAAGGTTCATAATTGACCTAATTGTCTGAATGTAGTGTTTGAAAATTTTAAATAATTGTGAGTCAGAATATTCTGAAATCACTGAAAGTTCTTAAAATGCTCTAATTCTCTATTTGGATTAGCTGGAACAGTACTAGAAAGATGATTTTAAAAGACAGGGGGAATAAAGACCATGGTCTATTTTGTCTTACTCTTTTTCTGTCATCCCCACATAAACCTGTAACCACAGGCATTCATTCTTCAGAGATCCCAGGTCTACAATATGCATGATGCTGCTGACTCTGGATAACATTCGAGGCACTCTGCAAACACCTGTGTAAGTTAGGTAAATGTTAATATATTTCATTGAGAACAGGGCACCTTGCGTGACTAACTTACTCAGTACCATTATCTGGAGTAGCCATCTGTCATACTAACCCCCTCTGTGTTCAACAGTCCCTAGCGCCTGCTACCCTATTTTTATTTTGCTGCCCTGCATAAATCTGTTAAGCTCAATATGTTACCACTAATTCTCAGAAATCAAAAGCAATCTGCTGGCTTATAAAACACCGATTACTGAAAATCGAAGGGTATAATATGCTAGCAATTCACGTAGTTGGAAAACAACATTCACAAGAGTGGGGTTGAGTCACAAGCTAACTGAACCCCTTCTACAAGGCCTGCTGTAAAATCAGATGTGTTCTATCCTTACACAGTGCAGGCTTTGAACCCATTCATGTATTTCATATCTAATAAAAATCTGAACAGTTGGCCTGATTGGATTTTAAGTGATGCAAATTTGAAAATCAAATAGGCAAACTCCCTTTAGACTTCATCTATTTAGGCTATAATTGTAAAGAACTGCAAATCATATTTACTACACTATGAATCCCCCAGAGTTTCAGCATGAAATTTACAGGAAGGGACGAATATTTGCAGGTGTGGCTTTCTGTTCACAATGAATATAATTTTTCCTTGCATGGGGTGTCTTCTCCTGATGGGCCACATTTTCCTTAACACAAGGAATAAATCATGTTTTCTTTAGCAAAATCTTTATTGATTTGGGAAAATAATGCTGATGCTTCCACATAATGTCAAGTAATATTTTACCTGAGATTAAAAATTTTTGCTTTATGCAGTAATTATGAAGCACACATTTGCATTTTATTTACATTTTCACTCATATAACTATATTGCTTGAAAAGATACCTAGGAATCCACCCTTGGAAATTATTTTTTTGTGTGTGAAAGTTTCAAGGAAAAAATCTTCTTATAGTTGTTTTTAATACAATCAAACTCCTCCAGTCTTTCACAATTGTAGCTGTACAATCAAACATAGCCAGTAGCATATGACCATAAATACCACAGGTCAGGATTGGAAAGTCATCGTTTTGAAGTCCCACATGCTTTAACACTATCAAGTAGTTTAGATGTTAATCTGCCTACTCATTCGTTTTTGATGAATTCTATTACCCTGAAATTATAATGAATGAGAACACTAATTCTGAGAGTGAAAACAGCCTCCTCGAAAACACCCACACACCCACACACACACTAATATTCTCTGCATAAAATGTTCTAAAAGTCTCCTATTTGAAATGTTTTTTTCAAATATGAAAAAACTTTACACAATTATAGAAACAACAGACCTTCCCTTGTTATTCGCTTATCAAATTTAAACAAGGCTGTGAGGGGTCATAATATACTTGTGACTTGCATGATGAAGAATAGATGCCATTCTACTGAAGTTCAAATTGCAAAGCAAATATCTCTAATTGTGTGTCTATTCATTCTCTCAAACACTGCTACAATGTAAAGTTGATATGATACTCTTCCCATGGAGATAAATATCTCTGAAGTTCAATTGCTCATATTTACAAGCACCTTGGAGGGGATCATCATATTGACAGGTTAAATTAAGCATGTTGGGAAGCCATCTGATACCTTCCTGGAACAAGTAAATGTACCAATTTTTCAAGACAGAAATTAGCTCTTCATGTCAAGATCTTGGTTAGCAAGAAAAAGAGTGTGTGTGTGTGTGTGTGTGTGTGTGTGTGTGTTGCTTAAAGTGCTTACATTGTACTAATTCATTTCATTTTCACAGCTACAAAGTAGGTAGATAGATTCATTATCCTCATTTTATACATGAGTAGATGATGGTCATGCAGTCTATTGCTGGATATTAACATACATTATCATCCTAATGACATGATTCTCCTTTGCTTCACACCTTGGTGCAAGAGAAACCAGCAGTTTCACTTCTTGCGGACACTGAGCAACTGCGTCAAAGGGTACACTATAGCATTCTTTCGACACAGCCCCCTGCTAGGGACAGTGAATGCAATACAGGGCATTGTGGTGACCTACCCTTCAAGGAATCTCATGTCCATTCTTTTAAAACAAAAACACAAGCAGCCTTCTATTGACTATAGCTGAGATTATAAACATCTTTTCTACCTGTAATATGTGAATAAGAGGGTCCAGGAAGACCCTTTTGAGGCTTCCCTGAAGGTGTTTGGAGATCTGTTATCCCCATTGCTGAATGGTTCCCAAAGTGGCTACCTTCTCTTTAGTTCCCACATATCAGCATAGTGTTTTGCCACCTTACTTACCAAAATTGCCTTCCAGGTACACATCAAACTCTACTTGTTCAGTGCTCTACAGGCTTGTCTTTTTTCCCCTCTATTTTCTTAGGGGCTAATTTATGCCAAAGGCTCTGTCATTCATCCTCTAGAACCTGGACTACAGATTTTATGGGGATAACCTGGATCCTATAATATTTTACACATCTTCCTCATCTAGGACTCAGCACATAAGAAACAGTGCTATAGCAATAACCAGAGAGATAGCAAAGATCTGACAAATGCTTATTATAAAAGCTGATTTGTCTTCCTTGCTCATAATCTCCTTCCTTCTGCTCCTCATTTGGACCTTGGGAG
>LOJH01048415.1:0-13033 GCA_001685095.1 Ellobius talpinus
AGGACCTTGGACTTCCCACAGGACAGGGAACCCTGACTGCTCTTTGGACTGGAGGTGGAGATTCTTAATAATAATAATAATAATAATAATAATAATAAAAAAGAACTGCATGGATGTTAAAAGTCATGGTAAGAGCCAGCCTTTAATCCCAGCACTGGGGAGAGAGATGCAGGTGGATTTCTATGAGTTTGAGGCCAGCCTGGTCTACAGAGGGAGTTCCAGGACAGGCTCCAAAGCTCCAGAAACAACCTGTCTCAAAAGAAAATAAGACAAAACAAGCAAAGAAAACAAAAGTCATGGTAAGAAAAAGGAGTTATTTAGTTCATTTTATTAATTTGTGTGTGTGCGCATGTACAAAGGAGAGTGGGTTGTTTTGTTTGTTGTTTTTTGGGGGTACTCCCATGATAGTCAAAGGGCTTCTTGTGATATCTTTTCTCTCCTTCCACAATACAATTAAAACCAGGTCATCAGGAAGCAAGCAGCTTTTAACACTGAGCCACTTGGCAAGCCATGCTTTTAAAAAAAAGTTTGATATAGGATCTCAGTCTGCAACCCAGGTTAGACTCCAACTCAAGGCAATCTTTCTGGCCTCAGTCTCCCAAATGGCAGTGCTACAGGCCTGGATTGAAATGCTTGATTGAATAAAACAATGTGTACAGGAAAATTAAATTCATGGTCCCTCCCTCTGTGAAATAGTTTAATATGCTTAGACTATTTAAAAAAAAACAAAACACCTTTTATCCAATAAAAGAATGAGAAAAGGACATTAGCCAGGAAGGAAAATCTGGAAAGAAGGATCCAATTCTCTTATCAATAAACATCTTATCACTGGTGCAGTTGGTTCCACAAACAGGTCCACATCCTGAGCAGCACAAAGATGGATGAGTCAGACACATATTCATCTTCTACCAAGCCCACTATGTAGTTTCATACAACAGCAACGTGTACTACCAACAACTGACTGTTGATGATCTAAACCACAATGTCACAGCATCACGAATTGCTATCTGCTCTCCTCCCCTAGGTCTAGAAGTGCCATCTGTGTTCTTAAAGCCATGGAGCTGCGTGCAGGGCCAGGGCGATCGTGTGGCCTTATGCTAAGCTCTCCAACCCTAAAAGAAGCTCATTTCAGTTCCTGTGTCAATCAATAGCCACTTCCTGATTTTTTTTTCGGTCTCTTTCTAACTACTCTAATGAGAATAATGGTTCACAGAATGCCTTCAACATTACCGGTGTCTCAAATAATAAAATACCTTTAACTCAAAAAAAAAAAGAAAAAAAAAGTTAAACAAATGAACCCAGACTAGAGAAATTTCTACTGACCACAAAATTGCTTTCGATGACACTCAAAGCTATTTTACTATAAAGGCCCACAAATTACCAATATGCAAATTATCTTCATGCCAGAAATGTAACAAATATTCAAAGATTCAGAGTGCTTAAAAATATTCACCCCACTGGGATGATTTCAGATTAAAGAAAATAAGGACTGTGTAATTATATACACTTACCTTGACAAAGAGAAAGCAATCTGTGATTAGAACATAGAAATTAGTTATAAATTGCTGCACATGGATTTAATTACCCATCCATCTACATGCAGTCAATTACATTTATCTCATTGCATCAGTAAAAGATTTCTGCCTGAGGCAACTGCCAGTCATGTATTTATAAGGCTTCTAGACTTTACAGTGAATATATTATTGCATTTGGGCACATGTGCGAAAGTTACAGTTTAGAGACATTCTTAATTTTAGGTTTCTACTTTTAGCTTGCGATTATCTCATCTCTTTTCAAGAGTCAACTACAATCCAGCTTTCAAACCGATGGCGTCACATCTGCCTATGTAATGGTGACACACGTATCACCTGTTTATTTTAGAACTTATGAAAACCTAAAGTTATCCTCCTCAAAAATTATCTTAGTGTTTGAGAGCAAAGAACACAAGGTGCTCCCCACCTGAGCTTAAGTTAGCTGTGCAGTATGAAAATAGCCTCTTCCTTTGCAAGGGCTAACCAAAGTTTTCCATTTGACACAGCTCTACTGTTGGAGAAGATGGTGGTTTTCTGGGATGGAATTCTTAGAACCAGACTGAAAGCTGGGATCTCTCATTTGTTTCTCCATTTCATATGAGAGCACACAACCTCGAATCCCATCCTAGCAGGGTCTGACTCCATGTTTCTTTGGCAGCTCACACTCATTGTCACTGCCAAAATTATTTAATTGACCTGAGGGTTAATAACCATCTCATTAGACTACAGGATTTTATGACAAAATGAAAGTCAGCAGTACATGCAACACCTAGCAAGGCACCTGCCTCACAAAATGTACATAAAGAGGGTACATGCCATCCACTGCACAGCCCTCGTGGAGTCTACAAAGATTCATAAACCCACAGATACCCAGGCCTCTCAGGAGCTAAGAAGAAAATATGTCCATCCCTCTGTAAGGAGACATCTTTGGCTTTGGTTAGGAACTATCTTTCCTTAAGAGTCAGGTTTCAGAACTCCAGAATTTGGAATTAAAGTTGGGCCACATTATAATTTAGAACCAAGAGAGGTGACTCCCTTCCGTTGAGGATCTCGGGTCTTGGACCAGATAGTCTTATGTCATTTCCAGTAACAGAACTCCCCAAAAGTCTAACCTGAGGGAACACAAGTCATCAGGAGTCTGTCCATAGTTCCTTTCTTGCCCAAGTCCAAGTTCCTTCTGCTTAAGCAAAACTGAATATAAACAAAACTGAAATGCCCTGGGTCTCCAGTCCCATTTAATCTTTAATTCTGCCTCTTAAGTTTTGACATACATTCCTTGGGAAGTTTCTTTAGGAACTTGGTGGCAAAGTTCTTAGCAAATAATACTTGATGACTGTGACAGCCCTGTGGTGTGTTTCAGAAGTTAGTGTGAGTTTCTGTAAGTTCCCTACTGTGGTAAGGTGATTCCCTGTAACCCCAAAGTTATTTTCACTCCTGTAAAAAAAGGCTTCAGAAATTTCCCCCTTGAATTTAGCTGTCACTCACACTGTGATTTCCCTTTTCCACAATTATTGATTCCTAAAAGAAATAAAGTTCTGGACTGTTAGATGTAGCTTAGAAATGGTTCATGCATTTCCATGATGTGTAAATCATGTATTTCATTGGAAGAAAGAAGACAGAGAGAGACAGGAAAGATAACAAACAGGATTTAATGGCTGTGAGTGGACACTTCATAAAGCAGAGAGAGAAAAAAATCACCTGATATTCGAGATGCATATTAAATGTGAACGTAATATACACTATCAATGCTGCTCTCCTCAAGACTGACCTACATGCTAGACAGCTGCTTCTCAAAAAAGTATTATGAGAAATTGTTTTTCAAAAATCCCAAGGTTGCTGTGTTTAGGAAATGGACTTTATTAGGTGAGCAGAAGTCAGAAGCAAACTGTCAGGACTAATTTCGTGACCATTCACCAGCATCACTTGAAACTGAGTGACTAGTTCACATCAGCCACAAGACAAGAGCCTCCTTGGATCTTCTCTTACCAGGCAGAGGGATGAGCACACTCATATATCCTATGTTTTTGTGTAGATGGTGGGCATAGTGACATTGGATTATAATAGTGACAGCCAATTTGCCAATAAAAGTCTCAGACCAGGAACTGAAACGTGGCACAGGTGAAGCATTATATATAATGATTCTAAGATCAAGTAACTTCAAAGATGAACTGTAACTAGATAAACAGTGTAGAGATGTCTATCAAAGCCCACACCTTTATGTCCTACAGGACAGTGGCCACACTCTAAAGGGTTTTGAACAGACTGAATGACAGCTCTGACTCTACCACTTACTATCCAAGTAGCCTAGAGTTTGCCTTAACTAACTTTCCCCAGATATGATATCAAATAATTCCAACACCTCAAGGGTTAGTGTAGTGATTAAATGAGACAATCAACAGAAAGTATTTCCTGCTCCACCTGGTACATGTAAAACACCAAGAGAGCAATATTGGCAAGTAACATCCCAAGTTTCAACATGGGCTTCCAATGATGGACCAAGGTCTATTACATTGGAAAAAAAAGGAAATGAAAGTATTTCCTAAGGCATTCCAGCTACTCTGGAATTTCCATTTGGAGAAGAAAACTACTTTTTTGTCAGTAAAGTTACACAAAAGAGATAATTGTGGCATAGCCTGTTCAGACCTATATGCAGAAATTATCCCATTTGCAAATGGGAACTACCCAAGCACAGAAATGGGGCTCCACATAGGCCGTAAAAACAATCAAGTTAATTAAAAGAAAAAAATACTTTTTATAGAGTTCAAATCCAAGTTACTTTTTTTTCAAATTCACATTTATGGTGTTAACAGTCAAGACGTTAAAAAAGCAATGAAATAAATGCTTTAAAACCACTACAACGGACTTCTCTTAAATAGCTTTCATTAGTTTGATCTGAATCCTTAACTTGTTAAGTATTTGCAAAATTAGATTTGTTGTCTGAACACAGTTTCTCCTGTAACTTTTTGGTCAAGTGAATGGTCCCAGGGATCACTTATACTCTGGATCAAGAAGACCACAATCAGTGGATGACGAAAGGCACTAGTGAACCACATTTGGAGATACAGGTCAAAACAAAAGGAAAAGCTTCAAACATCTAAGCAGGCAACAAAATATTAAATCAGTCCATGTACTCAAGCCTTTATCTTTGCATTTTTTAGAGAGGGGGGCAGGAAAATGTTGACTGGAGCCAACCTTGAGCTGAAGAGCAATGAAGATGGCCATCGGGAAATTCTGCAAATAGAAGAAACATCTGCCACTGACCTGGCAGGTGGGTGGGCGGCGGATCTACAGGTGCTGGCCAGAAACACCTAAAGAGATGCTGTATCAGCCTACATCCATCCTGCTTCCAAACACTAACAATGCCAATCATGATGATTGTGAACTTAAAGCAAAAGCCACAAATAAGGTAAAATAAGGTCAAAATGTGAAAGGTCTTTATTAAACAGGAAATAACCAGTCAGCTTATGATGAGCTCCACTCCCACTGTCTCTTGACTCTCACTTCACTATGACAGCTCTTGAAAGACCCATGTCTGCTCTCTTGGGTCTTATTTCTCCTTCACCAAACGATAAAGAAGATGGCTATCCATGTCTCCAACATTAGCCTTTGTCACCAGGGAGAATGGGCCACACCTGTGCCCGCCTAGACTAGAGCCCAAGTACTCCAGAGAACAAAAGACCAACAAACAGTTGCCTGTGTTGAAGTCACACAATGTGCCATCACCCCAAAAAGGCTACCCACTAAATGTAGCCTTCAAGAGAGAAGTGTTGCTTCCAGCCCATGATGCCCATTCTACCAGGAGTGCTAGAAGGTAAGTGATCACTGACATTAGAGTTCATACTGGAGTGAGGGCAAATTAGTACTAAAAGACCGAATGACTATCAGCTGGTTTCAAAGTTATTCTCCTCAGACTCTGCTGGATCTGAAAACAACATCCCAGAATAGTAGAAACCCAGGACTCAGACTCACACAGATTTCAAGTTGAACAGACAATATCTGAAACTTTTTAATGATCAGGTTTTATTATATAGTTTATGAAGGAAAGAAGAAAATCCCAGAGACAGTCAACAACAAAAAATACTTTAATTGTAGCTCCTCCAAAACTGCATAACTTTAAATAATAAACCCACTTTATTCTCTCAGATGTCAGTTTATCCTGGAAGAAAGAAGCTTCAACCAGTGTACTTAGACTAAGTTTCTTGTGGTAGAGATTTCCTTTAAAAAGGATGAAATCACAGCTTTCAATTGATTTGAGGGAATTTGTTTCTCCCTGGAAGGACAACTATGAAACATTTCTGGACTAGAAATTAAAATGTGGTGTTAGAAGCAGTATGCTTAATGAACCAGTTTGTAAAAGGAACATAAAGTTATACAATTTTTGTAACTATCAACTCAGTTTCTTCAGATAACTAAATATATATTAAACATTATTAAGAAAATGTTTCATTATTGGTCTGCCCAAGCTTCCTCCACAGTCAGACATTCTGCATGCTTGTAAAACGGGTGTAAAAAGAGTGGTCAGCAATGACTGGGAAGTGTCTTTATCATTACTATAATCAGGAGTTCCCTGACGTGGGACTTCCAAAACTCTCACCAAAAGTCTCATTAATCCACAGTGAAAGCTAAATAAGATCTTCAAAACTAAAAAAATTCCCACTTATAACAAAAGCAAGCTGTCTTCCCAGAAAAATAGGTAAGACTGGCTAGGAGACACTGACCTGTTAGCAAATGATAGAGGAAATGTATTAATGGTCTTCAGGGATTTAATAAAAACTAACAGAAATATTTTATTTAATTTGGTGAAGTTCCTACAGTTAGAGATGCACAGTTCTTATAAATTTAAGTTGGGACAGGAAACCTCTCTAGGGGGACTAGCACCATCACTCCTTGATTTGGGCTTATTAGTTATTAGTTATTAGAACAACAGTCAAGCAAAAAGCATGAGACTCTTTAAACATTCAAAAAGATCTAGAATACCTTTCTCAAAACACCTTTCATGTCTGCAAACTCCATTCTCTAGACTGCATCTTGCCACCCAACACAGGTCGAAAATTCTCCCTCATCATTGCTACTGTGGTTAAAAATTGATTAAAAGACAATATCAATGCAAATGAGGTATACTTCTACTGAATTATTAATAGGCAATACAACTGTCAATGTTTTTGTTTATCATTCTCTACTGCCCTTGCAAATGGTTTCAGAATGGGAGGTGCTGGAGCGTGAAAACTTCTGGCAGACATGGTTTTTGGGAAGCATGGCCAGGGTATTGGTGGAATCATTGCTTCCTTTGGTTCCTAGCAGACATTGTGAACTTTCTTTGAAAGCAAACTAAAAATTCACAAGAGGATCCATTGTATTCAATTGAAGAAATGTCTATTTCTGCCATTTTAATGTATTCTTCCCAAAGACTACCATAAATATTTAATATAAGAAAGGTGCTGTTTAAACACAATGAATAGCTATGAAATTAAAGTTGGCTGAAGGATTACACTGTATGCAGAATACACTGTAAATAATGACAAGGAAAATACAAGCAGCATTACTTTGTTCATTTCTTGACATTTCTTAAAGTATATTCAAAAGACGACAGACACGAAGGTCAACTTACTTGGTCCATGCTTTATCTGGAGAGATGAACAGAAACACCTATGCATTCCAGATAGGCCGCCCATAAATTAAATAAATGATTCTATCCAATCAGACTTAAAGGAACCAATGAATTTATTGGGGTCACTTATAAGAGCACAGGTGACTCAAACAGCTGCATTAAGGAAAAGTTATCATGGCTCGGGTAGCAACTAAGGAAAGCTGGAAGGATCTCTGATGTCTCCATCCCACTCCATCTCCCATGTCCTATATAATCTGGCACAGCCCAAAACTAGGTGCAGCTGAGGTAGAATGATGGGAAGCTGGGAGTGAGGGCAGGACACAGTGAATACCTGAGCTCTTTAGTAGAGGTAAAATGACATCTCCCATTGTCTCCTCAAAGGGAATGGTAATAAGCTCGATCTTGTGGGTTTCCTTTGGATGATCATAGTGTCCCTGATTTCATACAACACTCATGCCGTCCACAGTTCACAGCATAAACAACAACAACAAAATATGACTATATCTTGGAATACTTCCCCCTGAGAATACATGACAAAGATTCGAGTCTTCCAGAAGTCTCAGCTTGCTGCCCATTTTTACAGAAGTCACAAGTCCAAACAGGGCTGGTTTAATTTCTTGTATTCAAACACTAATCAGCATTTAATGTGGGATATTTTTCCAGAAAACCTCCATATCTATTAAGCAACTGAGACCATACAGTGATTATCAGAAGCAATCTACACCGCATTCAGAATTTCTAAGGAAAGATACTACTCTCTTTCCTTCCATGCTCTGTTATAATAACCAAGTTGCATGCTTCTCTTTGTGGGAATATCTTACTCCTTATCTTGCAGAAAGAGACAACAGATGGTGCTCCTTTCCCTCCTAAACTCCAATGTCTTGATTTTCCAAATCAAACAGTTTCATCTCCTTTTAATTTCTCTCAAAGGTCTCTTTGCCTGATCTATTCCACTGATTTCTCCAAAGGGTAATAGAATAATTTCTCAGTGCTTAGGTAGCAAACCCCAAAGTAATGTTAACTCCTACAAGAATAACATATCCTTGACATAACACAAGTGCACTGCCCAGATCCTATTCCTTACTGGGTGATTGCCAAGCCCCAATCCTTAACATAAACAACTCTATGGTCTGACTTACCATACAGCTATGGATGGCTCTGACCAGTTAACATAGTTAACATTCCTTCATTCTCTTGATACCAACAATTTCTCTTTGACTGATGTCACCAATAAACTTTGCATGTTTTTCATTCCAATTACTAAAAAAATGCAATGCTGTTCCAGGTTCATAATATATCTGTCAAAAACTATCTTTGGGTAGTTAGCAGAGCTCTCTAAATATTCCCAAGTATGCACAGACTCACCTCACTAAAACTTGTTTTTGTTTTCTGACATAGGACCTCTCTATGTAGCCTTTGCTTGTCTGGAACTCACTAGAGAACCAAGGCTGATTGAGAACTCATAGAGCTGTCTACCTCTGCCTCAGGTACTGGAACTGAAGGCATGTGCCACTGTGCCTGGACCCTAAAATTCTTTAGGATAAATATGTTGAAGTCCAGCAAGACTTTCAGTAACATTTACATAGCTAACATTATCTATTCCCTTCACTCATGGCCAGGCCATCACTTCATCAAACTTGACAGGTGGTATTTCTCAGGGCAGCACGGCCTTTCTAATCTTTATCTCTGCCAGTGGTTCTGTCATTTGCTCATCTGCTGTCATTAATGCTGACTACAGGTAAATAGATTTAAAAGACAACTACTCCAAGAACATAATAAACACCCTAAAATTAATAAGAACAAATAGTGCAACAGAATGCTCCCATGCAATGACAAGATGACATGTGTAGATATAAACTTTAAAGTAAGTGTACCCCAATATGTAGTAACCAAGGCTCTGAGGACTCTGTTCTGTGAGTGCGCTTTACAGCAAGTACATCCTCAAACACACTGACAGGCGTTCACAAAGTAAAGAACTAGAAATGCAGCAAGTCAGTCTACCCCAAATCAGCAGCATCCCGTGGTCTCCACCAGAACTGAGCACACCCTATGCACCTAAGAGGTTAGAGACAGGTGATTTTTCAATTCACATTATTGTCTAAAACATCGGTTTCTCTGAAAGTATTTCTTAGTCTAACACTACCCACCTGATAAATAATCTTACATCCAGTGCTTGTCACCTTAATACATAGGCCTTAAGCAGAAACTATATTTTCTAATCAATTAACTTAAACAATAAACAGGTGCAGCTTAAACATTTAGTAAGCAACGAAAAACTGCATATTGTTTAGTACATGGGGACCCACATACAACACACACACACACAAACTTATTTGCTAAAGTTCCGTATGATAAACTCGAAAAACTTCAGAGGATACAAAGTTCAACTCTTTCATTACAGTCTTAAGAGAAAAATAAAAGTAGTCAAAACAAAGTCTCAGACCAAAAGCGGTACTCAAGGAAATTCAGCAGCAAGGGTAGCAGCAGGAGCAGGAGCAGCAGCCCCTCTGCACAGCATAATGGCACAAATGCGTGTCCATGTGACCAAATGCACACTTTCAGGCACTTCAGGTTCACTAGGTGACCCCCCCATCCAATCTCAAGAGAGACAGGCCCTCAGCAGTTTGAACAGGTTCTGAAAGTACTCCTGCCTCCTGCTGGCTATCTTCCCAAATTACTGGGTCAGTCACTACACACAGACTGAACATGTGTACTGAACGACTAGCATATGATAAAAGGTTCCCTGGAGCATATACTGCAGGGACTTTGTTCATGGTAAATGCTTATCTTGGCCATACAGTCCCTTAGCAGTTAGAAGTCAGGCATCATTTGTAATGCTCAAGGAACTATGGGTATCAAAAGCAAGTAATTATGGCTTAGTTATTTCCATATTCAGCAGGAAAAGAATGTGAGCCTTTGAAACTATTAAGACTTATAACCTTATAAATATGACAAGAGTCAGAATCAAAGAACTGTAGAGGAATCTAAGATTTTGTTCTAGCGCTGAGACACTTGTCAATATGAACCTGATGTGGTCCCTGAAGACTGTTTCTCTCGCCTGCACCCCTGCTCCTCTTCAATCCACTCTCTGAGCCGCTCTCTGCTCTTTATTCCTAAGTCTCCATCTCCAAGTCTAGTTCTAGAAACGAAACCATCCTAGATGTCCCCAGGCCCTGGCCTTTGACCATCTTGCCACTGCAGCAGTTTGACCAAAAATAACCTGAGCACCTAAGTAAGATGTTTCACTGTGGCAACTGAGAGTTGTTATCTTTTAAGGTAACTGTTGTGAGTACTAGCCAATAACTTTTTAAAAAGAATCAGAGAAAGGGGTTGAGGAGGAACCTTTCAGGAATGATGCCTGGCACAGTACAACACAGGGTCAATGAGAAGCTATCAATGACTATGCTTCACGGGGCCTTCAACTGTGAAGCTGTCACCTTGAGAGCTGATGACACAAGCACCCTGTGTGGCTAAGAAAATAATATGGATTCTAAGTGTTCTCACTGCTTACTTCTGAACTTCATATTGTTGATGGAATCCAGGTCACATTCTTGGGCCACTGGAACATCAGTTCTCTGAGTTGCGTCATGGTGAAGTAATTTTCATAAGATTGGAAATTCCCCACATTATAGAAGAATGTTCAAATAAGGCTGGGGAGCCAGAAGATACCACCACTGCCAACTGTGCAGGTTTAGAAATGCTGCTAACAAATGAGCATTCACAGAGAGAAGAAAGTAGTCTTATCTGTCCCACTGGGCTGTGAGAGCTAATGTGAAATCATGAGCACTGAATACCACTCTGCTCCAGAGGAGGACGCTTTCTTCAATCTTTGTCTCAGAGATTTTAGTCCGGTTGCTGGGTTCCTAAGTCCTGGGCTAATAATGAGGTAGAACACTATGGCAGGAGGTGTGGCTGAGCAAAGTTGCCAAGTTTTTAGTGGAGAGGAAAGGGAGGGGAGGGAAAGGAGGAGGGGGAGGGCAGAACAGAGGGAGGGGGAAGGGATATGGAAGGCAAGGGAAGGCAAGAGAAGGCAAGGGAAGGGAAGGGAAGGCAAGGCAAGGCAAGGGAAAGCAAGGGAAAGCAAGGGAAGGGAAGAGGGAGTGAATCACAGAAAAGATTTTTTTCAAAGGCATGGTGCCACTGACTTACTTCCTCCAACTAGACTATTCAGCCAAGAACTCATTATGGCCCAATCACCTGTGCCACAGCTGGAAACCACACCTTCAATACCTGCTTTCCAGAAGGAAACTGCGTAACTAAACCATAATATTCTGGAGGAACAGAACTGCTCTGATCATGATTTAAGTATTGTATGAATAACAATGGTGGAAAAAACAACAAAACCCTGCTGCTTATGACCTTCCTAGAGCACACAACACTCCCCTATGGACACCTGGGAGTGTTGAAAGTCGCACTGATATGTCATCACTCTTTGGTAACTGTCACCTCTTGAACATTGCCTTACTTTTCCCCCTCCTTCCTATAGTAACTTATGATTAATAATATTTCAGCTTGATTACCTCTAACTTTCATCTTAGTAATGGAAGATTTCATTCTGACTCTATAAGTGAATGAATTCCAGGTTACAGCATACACAACATTGCTACTAGCCAATACCAGAGGGTAGAAATGTGGGTGGGTGCTAAGTCCTGGAGGCCTAGCTTACCTCAGCATCTTACACGATGAATACAATGAAGGTGCATTGGTTTGCTAATGCCCCTTCCCAAAACAGCCTTAGATAGCTCCCCATGTACAAGCTACATACGGGGATATAAATATGAGAAGCAAAGAAACTGAAAAATGATCTCCAGGCAAAGCAAACAAATTGCTTTCATGTGTTTGAAAACGACAGTGATACACACAGAATTTCACAGTGCTTGTAAATAGAATACCCAATCTTTGTCACTCTCAGCCTTTGTCATGGGTACAAAAGAAGAACATACTGTGCTATTCAGTTGGGAAGAAAGCAGACTGACTGGCTTACTGGAATACAGTCTGCAAAACAGGCAGCAGCAGCAGCAGCAGCAGCAGAACAACAACTTCTGGCAACATTAAATTCAATATTAATTATGCAACTCATTTTGTTTTTCTAAAAAAAATCCTTTTAATGAGCATATTTATCAGAGAAGAATTCTATATGGAGTAAAGCTTGTGTAGCTCAGATGGTGCTGTCTCCCTGTGTGCAGGCTTCCATAAAGAAATACTTTGGAGCGTGATTTATGGCCAACAGGAACTCTGCACTTTCCTGAAGGCCAAGGAGTCACAAACAGAAGTACTCAAAGACTCGGTAATGGTGACAATGCTTTTCATACAAAACAAGTGTGGATGTCCCTTACACAGGAGGATGACAGGACCTAAGGATCACTCAAGGCTTTTTCTAAGATCGTTACTCCAATTCATAAGGGGAGTTCATGATCTCCGCACTTCTCAAAGACTCCTCTTTGCACACCACCATCTGGAGGATTAGGTTTCACCATATGGATACCAGAACAGCACAAATACTCACAGCCAAGGAAGAATTCAACCTCTTACAATGTGCACGGCACATTGGATGGAATCAAGGGCCATCACAGAGCACAGGTGTACAACGCATTCCACTTATATAAGTTCAAAGAAATGCATGTCTAAGAGGCCTATGGATTAAAAGGTATTTGATGATATTGATTACCCATTTGCCTTTCTACTAATTAGAAATTACCACACAATGCAATGCTAAGTAAAATGTACAGAAACATGTCAAGTGCGCACGATGCACTAACTTGAGAATGAACTGGAAATTAGGCACAGTCTTGGGAGCTTCTTGTCACTCTGCAGCTTTCTGTCTAAAATGTAAGAGTCAAGGCAGATGCCATGAAGCTCAGGCCCAAGATGGACGTGGGTTAGAATCTTCCTG
>LOJH01048416.1:0-13033 GCA_001685095.1 Ellobius talpinus
GGGAGGGAGGCAGATATCACTTTAAATTAATTGCTATTACACCTGGCAGTGGTGGCCACACCTTTAATCCCAGCACTTGGGAGACAGAGGCCTCTGTGAGTTCGAGGCCAACCTGGCCTATAGAGCTAGTTCCAGGACAGCTAAGGCTGTTAAACAGAGAAATCCTGTTTCGAAACCTCTCCCCCAAAATTAATTAAACAAATAAATAATAGTAATTGCTATTTTGCTTTCAGTTTTGACTCACCAAGAATATTTAATTCTCAATATATTTTAGAATGTTTTTCTTACTGTTTTGTAATTTAGAAATTGCTGTATTCATTTTAGATGACAGCATGGATCCTTTCTGGCCAGCATTACACTGTTTCATGGTGATTCTGGATCGCCTTGGATCAAAAGTGTGGGGTCAACTTATTGACCCCATTGAAGCATTTCAAACCATTATTAACAATGTGAGCTACAACAGAGAGATCCAAAATATACGGAAAAACTCCACAAGGTTGGTTAAATGTCAGAATTTAATGCATTGTAACTGATTTACCAAGGAGACTTTTCCTCTCCTTCAATCCCTTCATTTCAATAATTTCTATTTATTCCTAATATTTAAGGACCAAGTCAGAACCGGAGCCACATTTTGATGATATGGTGACGTGCAGCCAGATTGTCTATAACTATAATCCTGAAAAGACCAAAAAGGTATATAATATTTTAAAAGTTGAAGTGACACTGCAGAGACAGTGTTTTGTGTAGTGATTGGGTGCTGACATGTGATGTAGTAGTGTGAATCCACTATTTCATAAAGACCCTTTAATGGGGAACATGAACTCTAGCCACAGTAGAAGATTTTGGTAGAAGTAGTAGTAATAATCAATCTCAACTGATGGGAAGGTTAGAGTATATGGTGTTTTCGCAAAACAGTTTTATAATTCAAGTTGCATATATAGTAGACCAGAAGAGTAAAGCTGCAGAGTGTATTCCTTTTCTACAGTTTGGATGTTGATACTTACCATGATACTTGCTTATCTGAATGTTTATTATTTTTTCATTTTAGGATTCAGGGTGGAGATCAGCCATTTGTCCAGATTATTGTCCTAACATGTATGAAGAAATGGAAACGTTAGCCAGTGTCCTTCAGTCAGATATTGGTCAAGACATGCGTGTTCATAACAGTACCTTTCTGTGGTTCATACCTTTTGTTCAGTCACTCATAGATCTTAAGGATTTGGGTGTAGCTTACATTGTAGAAGTTATTCATCATCTATACTCTGAAGTCAAAGATGTCCTCAACCAGACAGATACTGTGTGTGACAAAGTCACTGAATTTTTTATTCTGATTTTAGTATCTGTGATTGAACTGCATAGAAATAAAAAATGTTTGCATCTGCTGTGGGTGAGCTCTCAGCAGTGGGTAGAAGCTGTTGTAAAGTGTGCCAAGCTTCCTACCACTGCATTTGCACGAAGTTCTGAGAAGTTACCTGGAAATACTCCCAAGGGAGCAGCAATAATATCACCATTGACATTGCATTCAGTGCCCTCTAACTCTGTCCAGCTTGCTTGTGTGCAGTTGATTAGGGGACTCCTCAAAGAAGGTTATCAGCTTGGTCAGCAAACACTTTGTAAGCGTTTCTGGGATAAACTTAACTTATTCCTTCGAGGAAATTTATCTCTGGGTTGGCAGTTGTCTACTCAAGAAACCCATGACTTACAAATGTGTTTGAAACAAATAATTAAAAACATAAAATCCAAAGTGCCCCAGTATAGCATTTTTGGGGATCTGACTTCTACATGTAAAACTTCTCCATCTTTTAAAGAAGAAAGTGAACAAACAGACAGGAAGCCTAAAAAAGACATTTATTGCCTGGAATATTGCAGCCCCACATCTTCTAAAGAATCAGAGAAAGCTGACAGCAATCAAGTATTGATTAAAGCAGATAATACAGAAGAGGAGGGCATCAAACAGCATTACATTGATTTGAATGAAGATGAGCCTCTTCCAGCTGAATTGTGCTTGAAGGGGAAGAGTGAGGCCCCTTTTTTTGGATGTGCTCAAGAGCAAGTTAAAGTAAGCACAGAGAAGTCTGTAAAAGAAAACTCTTCATATACACCACAGAATAAGACTTTAAGAAATGGCCTAAAATGGGAATGTGACAGAGGAGTAATAATAGCAATGCATTCATTGACTGATTCTAGCATGGATTCTTTGGAAAAAGTGTCTACATCAAATGAAGATGTCTCGGTAAAGAATGAAACTGTTGGCAAAAACTCAAAACCAAAGTCTAAAGCACAGAAGGATGAGATTTGTGCAAAGTTATCACATGTCATAAAGAAACAACATAGGAAAAGTACTTTGATCAATAACACTATTAGTCTAGAGGAAAATACAGCTTTGTCTGACCTTGAGAACTCCTGTTCAGGAAAAGATAGAGGGTTTCTAAAGGAAGATACTATCACACATGATGTGTCTTTAGACCCTGTTTCAGATGATGAACATGGAGAGCAAAATTCCCAAAAGAGTTCATTGTTTAAAAAGAAACAGTTAAAAAGCGAGGAGTTAGATAATTCTGATGGGAAAAAGTGTCAAATCCAGGAATGCCATGCTCCTGCTGATTTGTTAGCAGTTACTGATACACTGGTGAAGAAAACTTCGTGTCAGGGTCCTGCAAAGGTTGAAGTTGAATCAAGAGATAAGGAAATGAGAAAGAGTACAGTGCTGACTTCTAACATGGTAAAAGGACAGGTGCCTCATGGCAATAGCAAGCCTTTGGTAACAGATCCTCAAATAGACCTTTGTAACATAGCTTTAATAGCTCAAGCCACTGTTATTCGATTTCCATCAGGTTCAAGTAAAAGTACATTCCAGCTACAAAGAAAAGATGATTTAAGATGTTTGACAGCTAACCCAAACAGTGCTGATACCTGCCATGGGCAAATTATTGTTATTTCGGATTCTGATGAAGATGATGATGAGAGAAGTCATGGCATTGAGAAACATATCAAACAGGACAAAGTATACATGGAGAAAGAATGTCCAGAGCAGTATGGGTCAGTAGTTAATAGCATTGTGGAAAAGAAGCTTATAAAGGAAGAAGAAACAAAGTACCCTGTTGAATTTGAGGACTCCGAATCTCAGGTTTTTGAGTTTGAAAGTTCTTCTGAAGTGTTCTCAGTTTGGCAAGATCATAAAGTAGACAGTAAGAACTCCCTTCAAGAGGAAGGAAGAAGCTATATAACTCATGTAGGTGATAGTACAAACGATAATTTGGGTTGTGTAGACTCTGTGTCTGAAGAGGTTGTTAGAAAAGAAGCAGAGGATATTGAAGAGCGTACAGAACCAAACAATAGTGTTTCTGTTGAGGGATTTTGTAAAACTGGAGGAAAACATAAGAGAAAACGGTGTGAGAGAGTTACAACTGAAGATGCTCAGAAGTCTTCATTTTCCTTCATAACTGAGCAATCAACTGATGACAGAGATCTTGCTGGAAGTGATTTAAAAAGCACAGACATAGGGATGTCAGCTCTCAGTTCAAGTGTTGAGAGAGATTCTACAGTTACACTGATGTCTACAAAGCTTCGTACTTACTCTAAACCTGTTAGGAAAGTTCCAGCTTCTAAGCCTATTAAGAAAACATATTTAGACACCAAAAGAGGTCGGAGTAAGAGTTCATGTTACATCAGCTGTAGAACATCTCCTGCTATTGTGCCACCAAAGAAATTTCGCCAGTATCCCCAGCCATCTTCAGCGCCTGAAAAGCTTGGTCTAAGAAAAGCTCCCCGGAAGGCATTTGAGTTGTCTCAGAGGTCTTTGGAGTATACATCCCAATTACGTCACCATGGTAAGACTGTTGGAGTAGTTAACATCCCCAGAAAGGCTAAATTAATTCAGTCCTTCAGAAATAAGTTTCTGACAAGCCAGGAATTTCAATTTCAAAAACTTATGAGATTCAGACCACATAAAAAACGAGACCTTGATTACAAAAATGCTGATACTATGAGAATAGTGCCGTGCACAATTCTGGGTTCTGACGTAATTGTACCAGACTCTGATGGGCCAGATAATCATAGAAGAAGTGAGCCACCTGCCAACAGTAATGAAAAGCAATTAGCAAAATGCATGCCTTCTAAACCAGAAGTGGCAAAAGCCATTTCCTATCCTCAGGTGATTGATAAAGCTGGTCTTGTGAACCAGTGTAAGTCTGGAGTGTCAAGTGAAGGAGTGCCGACAGATGAGGACCCTGTGGGTGAAGATGCTGTGAAAGCTACAGAGCCAGAATGCGGTAGTGATACAGATGATGACAATTTATTCCTAACACAACATGATCCTCTAGATATGGATCTGTGCTCACAGATGGAAAATAATAAACCAATTATAGTGGCTCATAAAGATACAGTTCAGAGAGAAGATTCTGTAAGTCAGCCTCAGTTGGAGTCTTTGAGTGTCACAAAGTGTCAGTACAAAGACTGTGTTGAATTCACGATAAACCAAGGTGAATACTGCCCAAGACACTCTGAAGCTAAACCAGCAGATGACAACGTGTTTCGTAAACCTCTTCCTGTAACCAGGCTCTCGAGACCTACTACTACCAAGATATTTAGCTCAAGCAGTGCTTCACGAACTGCCAATTTTTCCAAGTCTTTGGAAAGTACCATTCTTCAGTCAGCACTAAAAAAGCCGAGTGTGGCACAGCCTAATTTGAAGGTGACACCACCCTCTTCCCTGGTGTCTCAGAAGCCGGTGGCTGAGGTGAAAAGTTTATGCACTATTTCTCATTTTTGGACTCCAGGCAGTTCCAGCAGACATAGTTACAAGCCTATACTTAGTGAGAACAAGCCTATGTCAGCTTCCTCTCGAGTGAATATTCCCTTACCATCACAGTCTATCTTTGACACCTTCATTAAGGAGGTCTTAAAATGGAAATACCAAATGTTTTTGAACTTTGATAAATGTGGCGCCCCAACAAGTCTCTGTCAATCTATCTCAAGATCTGTGCCCGTCCGATTTCAAGATTGTGCAGAGTATTTTAATGTTTTTCTCCCTTTGATTATATTGAATGCTTTTGAAACAGTAAGTATGCTTTAATTCTTTCCCCTTCTGTAGATAAAATCAAAGAAATGCTCATGAGCATATAGTCCATCTTATGTTTGAGTATGTACTGATTTCAGTGAGAAGGTATTGGAGGGCTTTGAGTTAGTCAGTATTTAGACCAGGGAGTAATAATACACATTAGTTTATTCCTTATACATCCTTGGTTGTTGGTAGAGAATAAACGGTAGAAAGGCTAACAACATCTAGCAAACCACTTCCAGGTTGGTTACAGCAACTTGGGGAGAGAATGATGGTGGCTTTGTTTCGGTAGTAACTGTGGAGATGGAAAGGCCACAGGTACACTTTAGAATATATGATTTAACTTGAGATTGATAAAATGGCTCTGATTTGAGCCTTAACCTGGTTAGGTTGTAATGTTTACTCTCCCAGGAGCGGGGAAGAGCCTCTTGAGTACACTCCTCCCCTTGACATGGCAGGAAAGCTCCTGTTGCATAGTTTTAGTCAAAAGGAAGGGATAGTATGAAGGCTGTCACTCCTGAGGAATGACTATTTGGTTAACTTTGAGCAGAAGCAGTTCAGCACCAGGAGTCATTGATGAACACATGAGAGGAATTAAAGGCCAGTTACTATAAAAACAAAATCCTTAAGGTCCCAAAGGTTATTTAAAAAAACAAAAGTGTAAAATAGCCTTTTTACACTAGCATTTTCTTTTGTAAATTTGGACTTAGGATCGCCAAAGATAACTTCTGAGTTTGATTTGAGTCTTTGGAAGACTGGTAGGTGTGACACAGAGAAATTGACAGGAAGAATGCTTGTGCAAATTCCCAGAGACTGAGGAAAATATAGGTCAAATATAGGTCTCATTGTGAAGTGGGTGCTACCAGCAAGATGTAGGAGCAGCAGATGCTTCCCCAGTGAACTGGATCAGGGCCCCAGGTGCCTGCTGGCCATGAAAAGTAGTCTATTTCAACTGAGGAATAGTAGTTTTAGCCTTCAGAAGTGCAGTTAACAAATATAAGCAAATGTGGCTAATGGCTACTGAATTGAACAGGTCACAGTTTTGAACAATTTCATTAAACCACACAATCTGATTTTTAGACTTTCACTTGGGATTCTGTTCTACTTTCCCTGTAGCTCAGTTTGGGAAATTTTGCTGTATGTTCTTTATTTCTTAGTTTGCTTTTATTGCTTTATGTAGGTGGCACAGGAATGGTTCAACTCTCCAAATAAAGAGAATTTCTATCATTTGCATTTACGAAAATTTCCAGCCAACTATAAAAAATACTGGGAGTTTATGAGTAAGTTCATATGCAACTTGAAATATATGATGTGATCATTGGAAATTTCTACTTGAGGTGTCAGGGACTGGTAAAGTAACCCAGTGGGACAAGCTCTTACATCCCCCAGCAGTACTGTAGACAGACTGGCAGTAGCCAGTGATCAGATGAAGATAGCCATGTAAATTATCTCGTTTAGCTTGATTACCATGAGACAGTAAGGCAGAAAACATTTGAGATAAAAAGAAATGCTCAGTTCAGTTAAATAGTCATTTTAGTGCATATGTACATGATACGTAGACTGAATAGCTAAAAAGTGAACATTTCCTAGACAAATGATTTTCTTTTTTTCTTTTTTTCTTTTTTGAGACAGGGTCTTGCTTTATCACCCTGGCTGGCCTAGAACTCATTAGTCAACCAGGCTCACCTCAAATTCACAAAGATCTGCTTGCCTCTGCTTCCTGAGTGCTGAGATTTAAGGTGCATGTCCCTACATGTAGCACTTTTTATACTATGGAATCAACAAAGAGGAACAATAAAAGTAAAATAACAATAGAAATAAGTGATGTTTCTTCTGCACCAAATACACAATATAATTCACCAAGATCCTACATTTATGGTAAAACTGGCTTAGTAGTTCTTGAACTCTTGTGTATTGTGAGTAGAGCAAACATAGTATATATTGATATTGTTAGGAAATGGCTTTCATGAGAGGAGGGTTAATAGAGTGGTGTAAGGCGATGAACCTTGGCATTTGAATTAGAAGAACTGACTTTTTCATACAACTTTAGAGTTCAAAGAGATGTAAAACTTAGAGTCCACATATAATTTTCAGCAAACCTTTTTTGTTTGTTTGTTTTCGAGACTGGGTTTCTCTGTAGCTTTGGATCCTGTCCTGGAACTTTTGTAGTCTAGGCTGGCATTGAACTCACAGAGATCTCCCTGCCTATGCCTCTCGAGTGCTCGGATTAAAAGTGTGCGCCACCATCACCCGGCTCAGCAAACTTTTTACATGTTAACATCTTGCATATATGGATATGAAACCAAGGATTAGTATTGCTATAATACTGAGAATGAGACCTCATTCATACCATAGCATGGTTTCACTAATGTCTGTTTTCTGTCCTGGGATTTAGAGTTCAAACATCAGTAGTTGTACTGTCTTCTGAATGTTCAGTGTTCTAGAATAGCTAGTTCCTTAGCCTGTCTTACTGTGTGTCTTTGATGCCTAAAAAATATTGCTCCATTAGTTTGTAGAACACTCCCTTTGTTTCCCAGATGTAGCCTTAGACTTGAGATTTTGTGATTTTGGTAAAAATAGAGCAGGAGGATGGCTTTTCTTGAAGATTGATTCTGATGCCTTGGTTGCTGAGTATCTCCTGTGAAGTCACTGTTTTCCATCTGTAATCAACAACCTCTCTCGTGAGCTTTTCTTTTTTCCCTGTTTTTGTTTTTAATTTCTTTGTTTTGTGGTCTGAGATTAGAACTCAGGACCTTTGCTTTCTACTACTGAGCTATACTTCTAACATATTTGAAATTTCTTGTTCACGATAGTGTTCACAACCCAAATATGGCTAGGTTTATTTCAGTATTTTCCGTGTGTGTGTGTGTGTGTGTGTGTGTAGACTAAGTTGGCCTTAAACTCAGAGGTTCACCTGCCTCTGCCTCTGCACTCATTTACAACTATCATTTCTCCCTTGTTTGAAATGCCATAAGTGACTTTAAGTTCTGTCTTGGCCAGGTGTAGTGGCAGACACCTTTAATCCCAGCACTTGGGAAGCAGAGGCAGGTTGAGTTTGAGGCCAGCCTGGTCTACAAAGCTAGTTCCAGGACAGCTAGGGCTACAAAGAGAAACCCTGTCTAGATGGATGAGAGAGGGGAGCTCTTCTGTTGTCTTTAATTTAAATTAGCTTTGCCTCTGGAGTGTCTGAAAGTGAATGTTTTTCATTGGAACATTTGTCAGTGTGCTGGATCTCTTTCTGACATTGTCTAATACCTGGAGAGGTGTTCAGTGATTGACGGCTTTCTTTTCACTTTTGAGATCATGAGAATTTTTTATATATAAAACTGCAAGTTCAAGGCTGGTGGGATAGCTCAGTGGATGAGGCCCTGTGCTGCCAAGTCTGGTTTGAGTTTGAGATCATGGGAGAAGGAGAGAAAGGACCCCCTCCAAGCTTTCCTCTGACATTCATCCCACCCTCCAATTGTGTGTACATTGACACACAGATAAATAAAACAGTCTTTTTAAAGGTTCCTGTTTGGGGCAGGAAAAGTGGCTCAGTGGTTAAAAGCAGGTACTACTCTTAAAGAGGATTCAAGTTCAGTACCTAGCACTTGGACCAGGTTGGCCTAAAACTCATAGAGATCTGCCTGCCTCTGCTTCCCAAGTGCTGGGATTAAAGACTTGCGCCACCCCTACCTGGCTCTTTTTATAATTTTTACTTTTTTTTTTTGGTTTTTCTGGACAGAGTTTCTCTGTTGTAGCCCCTGGTTGACCTGGAACTCTAAAGATGAGCTAGCCTTGAACTCAAGAGATCTACCTGTTTCTGCCTGGAGTTTAAAGACATGCCCCACCACCGCACAACTGTTTTTTTTTTTTAAAGCCCTCTGAGCCCAGTTGGTGCGACCTTTCTGTGCCTGGATGTGGGGCCATCCACTAGAGTCTCTGGAATCTTAACAGTGTTCATTCTCCTAAAGAAAAGTGACCCTTCTTCCCTTAGCAGCTATCAACTGCCAGTAACAACTCAGCTTATGGTGGGACCTATGGAGTCCGTTTGCTTTCATTGCTGGAGTTCTGAATTGGCTTGATCTTTTGCAGGTCATGTATAGGCTACCACAACTGCTACTGTTATGATTTGCACTCAATATTTTTACTTTTTTATTGGCTTATTTCGCCCCCCCTTTTTAAAATATTTGTTTGTTTATTATATATACAATATTCTGTCTGTGTATATGTCTGCAGGCCAGAAGAGGGCATTACAGGTGGTTGTGAGCCACCATGTGGTTGTTGGGAATTGAACTTAGGACCTTTAGAACAGGCAATGCTCTTAACCACTGAGGCATCTCTCCAGCCCCTCGCCCTTTTAATAAACAGAATCCATCAATCAGGACTTTAATCCACTTGTACTTTGGAGCTTAGTACAAAGGTTTAATTTCTTATAAGTTGATCTTGAAATCTGTTAAGAGTTGCGTAAATGCTAATTTTTGTTTCATAGTTTACCTGGAGGAATCTGAACTAGCTAAACAGCTTCATCCAAAGGAAAATGATCTGGTGTTTTTGGTTCCTGAGAGTCTAAATAGAGAGGAGAAGGATATGGACGAGAATGACATGCAAGATCGAAATGCCTATTACTGTGGTTATGTTCATAAGTTTCGCCGTACTTCAATCAGTAAGTAAATGAGGTGTCAGCAAGGAGATTGTCTCATTTTCTGTACACTGTGCTTCCTTAGCCCTGTATTTTGTTATATTCCAGGTTGATCACTTGCCATTTAGATTTTTTTCTACTTAAGATCCTTGTTTACTGCTTACTATTTAAAAACTTTAATTATGTGTATGTAGGTATGTGCACATGAGTGGAGGTGACGGCTGAGGCTAGACATGCTGGCTTCCCTTGGAGCTGGAGTTATAGGCAGTTATGAGCTGCCCAGCATGGGTGCTTAAAAAACTAACTCAGGTTCTCTGGAAGAGCAGTATATGCTCTTAACCACTGAGCCATCTCTGCAGCCTCAAGCTTTGTTTTAATAACCTCTTCTGATGCATTCTTCCATATACCACTTTTACATATCATTTTAAGTCATCTGTTTAATAAAGTCACATTCCACCCTTAGTTTTCAGACTAATTGCTATTTAGAACAAACAATTTATTACAAGGTAGCTTGAGCTTGGAAATTTACTGACCATCACTTTCATTGCTTTGTAGGGATTTCTCCCTCGTAGCTTTAATTTAAAACATCTTCCAAGCAATGTGTTTTTATTTTTCTTCACATTTGTAGTGTTCTTCAAAGGTGGTCTGAATTATTTCTTGTTACTAATGGAAGCTATGGTTCAGAAGTACTATGTAGCCACGATTGTTTCCTAACACTAATCTGTAATTCAGAATTGAAGCTTTTTTTTAAGTAGGCCTCTCTATATTGTCCCAGCTGTTTTTGAGCTCTTAGGTTAAAGTAATCCTCCTGCTTCAGCCTCATAAGAAACTGCTGCTACAGGTTTTATAGCATGGTTCAAAACATAGTTGTGGTTTTACTGCGAAGACCACATCTTTGTCATTCTGCCCTTTTGACTTTCATTATTTGTATGAAGAAAAGATTATTTCCTGATTCTTCAGCCTTATTGTATCATGTTTTCAAAGTTGCATTGATCCTCCTGAGACTGTCCCACCATGCTGCATTCTAACTGATATGCCAAGTTTAGCTCGATTCTTTGTTTTTTCAAGACAGGGTTTTTCTGTGTAACCCTGGCTGTCTTGGAATGCACTTTGTACACCAGGCTGGCCTTGAGCTCCTGCGTGCCTTATCTTGATTCTTTGTGTGGAAGATTTTCAGCAGAGTTATGTGACTTAATTTTTGCTTTTGACTCTTGAAAATGATTAACATTTGCCAAGTTTATAATCATCAAATTTACAATTATTTCTTTTCCTGAAATCCTTTTAGTTCAAAATTGTTGAATCTCTGTATTTGAAAAGCTATAGTTTAAATCTTTGTGTTCGTTTCTGGTCCTTTGTCTTTCACAACCACTTCTTCATTGCAGGTTGACTGATTGTTTATGTCCATTTTACCCTACATCCAGCCATCATCACATCTGTCACTTTTCCCATAGCACTTTATTCTTTTTGTTTTGTTTTGTTTTTGAGGCAGGGTTTCTCTATGTAGCCCCTGGCTGTCCTGGAACTCAGATCTGCCTGCCTTGTCTCTTCCGAGTGCTGGGATTAAAGGTGTGCGCCACTACACCCAGTATCTAGCTCTTAATTCTTGGTTACTTGCAGTAAGAAGTGAATTTTTTTTCCTAGTTTTAGTTTTTCAAAATAGCATTTCTCTGTGGAAAAACCTTTGTCAACCAGGCTAGCCTCAAACTCACAGAGATCCTCTTGACTCAAGGGCTGGGATTAAAGTCGTGTGCCACCACACACAGTTGGGAAGTTATTATTTTTTAATGGATGAGGCAGAGCCAGAGACAACATACGTCTTTCTATCTAAGTGAATAGCATTCTGAGTCATTATTGTGTTTCCCAGAACTCTACAAAAATACACTCCATTTTGCTCTTTATCTTGTAATACATGCCTTCCTACTTTTCCTTCCAGCTGTACTGGCTCTGCCTCCCTATATCTGAGTTACTCCCAGCACAGTTCTACCTCCTGTTCTCTGTGCTTGGTGAGTCTTTGCTTGTAGCTCTCTTTTCCTCAAAGGAATAAAGCTTTCAAAGTCCTTATTTCATGTCTCTGCTCATTATCATTTTGTCAGGAAGACACTGGCCCGCTTGTCCACCTCTGTACCCCTATTCCTTCCTCATCCCATCTCTGCTTCTCCATAAGCAATCACTACTGTCTGACATATTTATTTGACATTTTCCTTTGAAAGACAGGAATATTTTGTTTTTTTTAAAAAGTGAAAACTACAGGTTCATTTCATTTGCAACAATCCCATACAGTTCTCTATCAGCCATTCAAGTGTAAAACTCACTCCACAAAACCCAAGACCAACTCCTGCATAAAATAAATGAGAATAATTTTATGTTTAGCAAGTATAAGTGGCTTATTTAAGTACATCATATAAAATACAAGTTCTAAACACATGTGACTAATCTTTTCTCACGGATGGCTTTTCTCCTCTTTGATTATAGTGAGCAGTGGAAAAACTGAGTGTTCCTTGTGCATCCAGACACAAGATAACTTGGCAGCCAGACTACATGAACTTACAAAATGTCTTGTAATCAGTTCTCTAGTAACTACACAGAGGAAATTGAAAGCCATGTCTTTGTTGAGTGGTCGGAACCAGTTGGCCAGAGCTGTTCTAAATCCAAACCCCATGGACTTCTGTACCAAAGACCTATTAACTACAACATCTGAAAGAATTGTGAGTGCTTATTTGAATGGTGCTAGGGAAAGTGAGAGAACTTTTAACAGGATACTTTTAGCTGTTGAATGGTCCTGTATGCTTGTGCACAGTGGTGTTTAGTTCCCTTCAGTTTTGCAAGGTGTGCAAGTGGGTTAGCTTATGTCTGGCTCAGTATAAGACAGTAAAGAGGGTGTGTCAAAAGAGCTATTCTGCTGGTTGGTGGTGGCAAATGCCTTTAATCCCAGCACACAGGAGACAGAAGCAGGTAGATCTCTGAGTTCGAGGCCAGCCTGGCCAACAGAGCAAGTTTCAGGATAGTCAGGGCTACACAGAGAAACCCTGTCTCCAAAAAACCAAGAAAAGAAAAAAAAACCCATTCAACTGTTCTTTAGCATATGTATGCTTCAGTGTTTACTGGGTGTGCACCATTCACCAATTGTTCACAGGTTTTGTGGCGGGAGTTTTGCATTTGAATATTGGTGGAGAACTGTGGGATTGTTGTAAATGAAGGGATGAACCTGTAGTTTTCACTGTAAAAATTATATATATAGTTTAGCAAATGAGAAAGGACATATAAAGGGAAACAAGTATTTCTTTTTTTTAAAAAAATATTTATTTATTTATTATGTATACAGTGTTCTGTCTGCATGTATGCCTGTAGGC
>LOJH01048417.1:0-13033 GCA_001685095.1 Ellobius talpinus
TGGGACTGCAGGAATGTTAATCTGGGTATTTCATTGCTGCAGCAGGTCATGACCCCATAAGTTCACCACAATATTAACTAGATATGGTCTTAGCCTTCCTCTTTGTCCTTCTAGCCCTATGCATTCAACCCATCTTGTGCTTTGCTTCACTTGAGATAGGGTTCCAATTCCTGGGAATTGAACATCTGCCTCTTGAAGAGGCCAATTCAGATGCCAAGATTCTGGAGTAATGAGATTCAAGTCCACACCCATGTCTAGTAATCCCTCAATTACAATTTTATTTATATACTCTTAGCTTTGGTCTTTGAACATTTATAGAAGTCTGCCAAAATATACATTTCCTATTTCCTGTCAGAATTTTTGATTCATCCTCCATGTTTATTCCATCATCCAGAACAGCATGGTTTTTCACAGCAGGCAATGGATTTTTTTAATTTTCCTGGTAAGACATGTCCTCCACAGTGACTGGGAATGAGTGAACCATGTTTAACTTGGGGGCCTATGAGAGGCCCCTCAAGGAGTTTTCTGATGGTTTTGGGTTGCCTTGTCTGTCTTTTGTTGACCTGCATTTATTGATCCAATGTCGGCCTTTGACACACCTCCTACATAATCCAGAAGATTGATACTTTCTATTTTTGCCATTCCCAGAGGAGACATTATTTCTAGGAAATTCCTTGTCTACAATCCCTTCTCAGATGTCCTATTTTACCACAATTAAAACATTTGGCACATTGAAGTCTCCTCATACCTTTGGAAATTGCTTCTCCCCAAGCCTCAGTATTATAGTCAAATGTCTCAACATTCATTGTATGCAGGATCCNTGTCTACAATCCCTTCTCAGATGTCCTATTTTACCACAATTAAAACATTTGGCACATTGAAGTCTCCTCATACCTTTGGAAATTGCTTCTCCCCAAGCCTCAGTATTATAGTCAAATGTCTCAACATTCATTGTATGCAGGATCCATTCATCCATTGGTGCTGATCTAACCTTTAAAGGCCCAAGTATATTTTTGCATTCTAAGTTGGCATTTTCAAAAGCCAGAGATTCAATAAGTACTCATCTAGATTCTGGGTCTGATACTCCTATTTGTACAGCCTTAGTTAATCTTTGTAAAAAGTCACTAAGGGGTTCCCTTTTGGCCCTGTTTAACCCTGGTATATGATTCACTTCATTTTCCTGGTTCTTGAATCCTGTCCCAAGCATTTAAGGCTGCTGTGTAGCATAGGATTTGTTCATCATAAAGTGCTTTTAACATAGTTATTGTAATCCTCTTAGATACTGCTGTCATTTTACAGAACAGATTAAACATAGTGCTGTGGTCAGGTAATGAAGGGAGGCACAGCAGAATAAAGAAGTGACCTCATGATATGTTGCATGGTGTTTGCATACAGGCTGGTTAGCTAGTGATAATGCAGCATCTGGCATAAAATGAGCCCAGAAATCAAACATGCTCGTCAAAAGGAGATGGTGGTTTGTGTTTACTAATGTTAAGATCACATGCACAAAAATATTTTTGAAAAACAGAGCCACATGACCAAGATTGATTCCCATCCTTGCTGGATGTAAGCTATGTGGTGCTTAGACTGCAGTCTAACTTTCCTGAGTCCCAGTGTCTCTTTGTTTTGGAATGGAAATATTTCATAGCAATGGGGACATCATGGGAAGGGAAATGGGTTGGTTTCTATGAGAGGGACTTGTAGATGAGACAGGCCCAAGCAGTGTGGCTATGACTGGGTGCTCTGTGTTTGAGTTCAGAAAGTGGCTTGGGAAGGAGTCAGGATGGGGAAGAAGGTATTCTGCTTGGTAAGTGGATATGGGAGCTGAAACAAGTGCAGACTGTCTGAATTCCACAGCGAGACAGGGAACAAGGATGCTGGGAAAGGGTTTGAGGGACTGGAGGAGAAAAGAAATTAATCGAGCATTCATTGAAAAGAGTGAGTAGACAGGATGGTGCTTTTTCACTCAGTCCCCTGTAACCAAAGACCAACCCTGAGCTGTACTTCATTAGCTCCAGGGAGGGTAAAAATGTGCGCTCTCTCTTTCTGAGGCTGTTCCTTGCAGCTCTGTAGCCTTCTGGACTCACTCACATCCTGTTTCTAGTGTCTTGGAGTCTGAGTGCATAAGTGTCCAGAGCTGCTGCTCAGGGTTGCATGCTGGTAGTGCACCTTCAGCCTCCCTATTTAAGAAGGAGACTGAGGTTCCAGCATTCCTATTTTGAAAGATGGAGAAATGTGTCCTAAGGAGTCACAAATACACAGTACTGCCCTTCAAAGGCAATTTGGGTAAATGCAAGAACATTTCTCTCTAGCTACCTTCATGCCTTTTGGTCATCACCATCCTAAGTGGAAGCAGGAATCTGTGTAGTACGTTTAAACAATCAGTGGATGTCATTTAAGATACAATTAGTGTTCTTCAATGTGTTAGCAGGTAAAAATGGAAGGGACCAAATGAACACATTTAATAGAAAAAGAATAAACATGAAATTTTGAGTTTCAATTGCAAAATTCAGTCCTGGACATTTGGAAATTGGAACTGGCAGAAAAGGAAAGATAGGCCCACATGCCTTCCTCTAAAAGCACAAACTTAAAATAAAGTCAGTCAGCTGCACTTGTGTTTGCTGGCTGCTGCTGTACGCTGATCTCCCATCTGGTCCAGCACTCTGGAAGCAGTGTGAGTTCCCTTTCACAGGCTGATGCAGGCTTCATGAGGTCAGGAAGTTTCCAAGGTCAGAAAGTGTGGTCCCAACACAGCCATTTGTGGAGCCTGTTTCAGAAGCCAGAAGTCTGAGGCCTCTTTTGCTCACCGCATGAACCCTTGCATAAACAAAGGCCTTTCTATCCCACCCAGCCCCACAGCCATTCCTATATATCCACTCAGAGGCTTAATATTACTTATAAATGTTTGAATAATGGCTCAGGCTTATTACTAGCTAGCTCTTACATTTAAATTAACCTATTTCTATTCATCTGTATTGCCATATGTCCTGTGGCTCACCAGTGGTGCTCTGACATGTTGCTCCTTGGGCAGATGCTAGCATCTCCTGGACTCTGCCCTTCTTCTGTATCTCTGCTTGGATTTCCCACCTGGCTTTATCCTGCCTTGCCATAAGCTAAAGCAACTTTATTTATTAACCAATGAGAGCAACACATATTCATAGCATACAGAAAGACATCCCACATCACCCTTGGCTTCTCTATAATATTCTCTTCAAAGGAGAATGGCCAAATGAATTGAGATCAAAATAAGGAAAGGAAAAACCCTAAAGGGCCGTGGTAGGACAAGGGCTGCATTTGAGATCCCTTGGGTTCCTCAAATGAGTGGAGCAGGCTCTGGAATCTCTGACAAGTGGAGAATGAGTTCAGGTGTGGGCTTTTCCTGTGCCTTTGAGTGTCTAAATCAAACTGCTCCATCCTGCTGGAGCAGTGCTTTCACGTCTGCCTTTGTTTTAAGAAACATTTTTGAGAGAATGGATTTGGCATTTGGGGGAGGACAGATGTTTCTTTGGATGTGTTTTAACACCATCCTATAGGTAAACTGGAAGTGGGCTTTGATCATCAGCTGTGATACAACACAAGTCACACCCTGGACAGGGAAGAGCTTTGCCCAAGATTCTATGTTAATGAAATGGGTATACAGCAAGTAAGGCAGCAGAGTGAGAGAAGAGCCAGGCACTGCAGTAGGCAGGGCCCACCTTTGCCTTCAGAGGAGAAAGGGAATCAATTAAGAGAAAGACTGATCCAACTGAGCAATATGACTTGGAATTACTGCTTAACCCAAGCGTTTGTTGGTGATTTTGATCAAAGAATTTAACGGTAGTTTGAAGCAGGGTCTACAACAAAGTACAGAGCTATGTTAAACCTCAAACTGAACCCAGTTTTTAAATTTTTTTTACCCAACAAACTGCAAGCTAGTGAATCCTTTAGTACTTAAACTAAAAGAAAGAAAATATTCTGTAGGCTAAATCACAACCAAACTGCTAAGATTTTAGGTTCCTGGGTCCCAAGACTGCACTGTAAAAATCCCTCTTATGTGAAGACAAAGGAGCAGGAATGGTCTCTGGAGAGTTTGAAAGTAGATAATCAAGATAATGAGACACAGTGTTGGGGAAGAGAAAAGACTGCTCCCACTAAAACGTGTATAGAAACCCCTAACAGGTAACATTTGGTCTTGTAAGTGTTTATTCCTGAATTCATAGCCAAATTTTCATGAGCCTCTGACTTAAGAGGGAAAATACATGTCATGGATGGTACTAATCATATAAGTAGTTACCTTAAAGGGTTTTTTTTGCTAGGTGGTGGTGGTGCACACACTTGGGAGGCAGAGGCTGGTGGATCTCTGTGAGTTCAAAATCAGCCTAGTCTACATAGTGAGTTCCAGGACAGCCAGGGATACACAGAGAAATCCTGTCTTGAAAGAAAAAAAGGGGAGGGGGCATTAAACTGTTAATTTCTTTTTGCATATGCCTAGAAGAAACACCAATAGAGCTGGTATTCAGAAATTAGTGCTATATGGCCACTTAAGAAACTATAATACAAAGATCTAAGAAGCTCACTTGAATCCTGACAAAATCAGGACCACCTGACACCAAGGTTGGACCCCATAGTGCCAGCCTGCTCATCCTAAATTCTCCTTAGGAAGAAGCCTGCCTTGAGAGTGGACTACTTCTAGGCATTGAGTTCTCTCTGTTCTCCTCAATTAGTGACTTCTGTCCTGACAATTCCTTCTCCATTGTCCCATCTTGTGATGAGCCATGTGTTAGATGCAGTAGTAGGTAGAAGGCCTTGAACCCAAAGCAGATAAAATAAAAACTAAAATGATATTTAAATACCATATGATACTTTTAGGTTCTTATAGCTTAATAAAATAAATTAATATGTTATGGAAAGTATTAATTTCCCTTAAATGTTCTTGCCAGGGCCACCTGTGGAACATACGGTACCTTTGAACACAAAAGAGAAATGAAATGGGCCCTTTCTGGTGGGCACTGGCCCGTATGAGGTACATACTTGACCAAGCAGTAGACTTGGTAGCATGTGGTTTATCCATGGACTACCACTGTGTACAAACTGTACCCTAGGGACATGGCAGCCTTGTCTAAGTCCAGGCTATGTTTGCCAAACAAGCAGTGGGGAGAAGGCTAATATCCTACAAACCTTTGGGGCTTCAGTCCCCAGTACATATCACTCTCTGCAACCAGAAGACAAGGATATACGTTCTTTCTTAGATTCATTTATTTTACATGTATGCATGTTTTGCCTGTATGCATTCATATACACCACATGTGTGCCCATTGCTCACACTGGTCAGAGAGGATGGCGGATCACCCAGAACTAGAGTTATGGTTGTGTGCTGCCATGTGGGTGCTGGGAACAAAACCTGGGTCCTCTGCAAAAGAAACAAGTGCTCCTAACTGCTGAGTCAACTGTCTAGCTCCCACATCTAAGTTCTGTTATGTCTTCATGGTCCTGAATTTGAAATAAAAATCGCAGATTTGAGTCAGTCTGTGATTTGAATCCCCAGCTCTGCCACTCACAAGCTAAATGATCTTAGCCAAGCTCCACAGCCTCTCTGACTCTGAGTTTTATCATTTGTAAAATAAGATTGCCATTGGTACCAGCAAGATAGCACAGCAGTTAAAAGTATTTCCTATACAAATCTCAGGCCTGAGTTTAGGTCCCTGAGCCCCCGTTAAAAGCTGGATACAGCGGCACACATTTATAATCCTCATGAGATGAGGGTGGGGACAGGAGAATTGCCCAGAAGCTAAAGGAGCAGCTGGCCTGTTAGCAGCAGCAGAAAACTCTGAGGGAGGCTCTGTCACAACAAAGTGGGGGGAGAAGACCAACTCCCAGAAGTTGCCCTCTGATCTCCACATGTACACAAATCACTGCAATGAGGCTTACTGGGATAATGTACGCAATGTGTACAATGGTGCTGGACACGACTATGTTTGGTGGGTGTTGGGCACAGCATATGGATGTCATTTTTACCTGATCATCTTCCCACCAGCAGACAGGTTTTCAGTGGAGGTTCTGATGCATTTGGGAGGAATGTGAATACCCTTCTACAGTGATACTTAGAAAAGATGCTGAGCGGGGCTCCAGGATAAACATGCAGGGAACATAGTCATTTATTTCCTAAAGTCGTCTACTTATGACTTGATGGCACTGCATAATGTCCTGAAGGATGTGTACAAAGAGCACAGTAGGACACAAGAAGCATGGCAGCCTAGGACCTATCTCCCGAAGCCCCAACATAGCATTAGTGATAATGCTGTTTCTTTCTGAGGTCCCACTACCCCATCTAATCGCAGTCTTGTGCTGAGCACCACCGTGGTAAGCACATATTGCCATGTGTTTTCCATCTTCCTGTTGGTTGCCTCACAGGGGAAGACAGCTCACGTGTACCTTTAGGGTAAGTCACATATGGGGCACTGGTATGCACAGGCACCCACAGTTCCATAACCCAGAAGTAGGTCACAGGCCCAGCCCTAGCTCCAGATGAGTGCTTCTCAGTAGAGAAGGTAGGGACTGTGGTCAGAAGGAATTTAAAAGTAGGTACAGGGAGCGGGAAACTGTGAGTGCCAGAGGGAGGACGCCATGTGGAAAGTTAGCCCTTCACATACATCGCATGTCAATGACACATGCGTGCTGCCAACTTTGTACTTTTAGTGTTAAATTCTTAACACTTTTGAACTTCCTGTATGGCTCTGGTTGTCCTGGAAGTCACAAAGATTCACCTGCCTCTGCCTCCTGAGAGCTGGGGTTAAAGGTGTGCACCACCACACCTAGCCTGGAAGTTAATTTTTAAATTTGTTACCAATTCATTGTAGGTATCCGAGACAATGGCCCAGTCTCTGGGCTTTAAATGAAATGTAACCATAGAACTTAAAGGACTGATCTTCTTTCCTTCCTTTGAGGGAAAGCAATGATCATGTCAGCTTGAGGTGGAAATGACCCCAGAAGCTCACATGTCATAGCCATCGTTGCTAGCTGACAGGCTTTGGGGAAACAATTACATTCTGAGGGCTCTGACCACAGTGTCCGAATCCACAGGTAGAGTCACAATCTGATAGCATAGCTAGGGAGGAGGTGGGGACAAGGAGATTGACAAGCTGGGAAAGTGGGCTAGCCTGCTCTGTCTCGCTCCCAGCACCTCCCAGCACCTCTCTCGTACAGTCTGCTCCCTGACTGCCATGTGGTGAGCAGCCTTTCTCTACCTTGCTCTTCCTCCAGTGATGTCTGCTTCACCAAACATGAACAGGAATGAACCTCTGAGCCAAAATAAATCTTCCCCTCTCTTAGCCATTTTCTTAGGTTTTTGTCACAGAAACTAAAAACTAAACACACATTTTCATCATTGCAAACTTGTGTGTTTTTAACTTGTGTGGGTAAGGTATCTTTATGGGTTATGTATAGCCCTGGCTTGTCATGTGCAGCTTGGCTCTCATAACGTAACCTGCTTGGCAGATCCCCAGAAATGATCATTCGTGGGGGGTGGCTTTGTTTGTCCTTTTTCCAAGCCACAACAGCCTTCTTGACTTTCTTGCACTTGGGTGTTCCCCACCCCCAGTAGCACAGGAGGAGATAGCAGAACTGCCCATGCTGCCCCAGGGCTGAACCTGGGAAGCTGCGAATAGAACCAGACAGAGCTGCTTAGTGCCTAGTGCTGTGATAAAGGAAGCCTCAGCGGCAACTGCAGAGCTGAACAGTCTGGGTGGGAGCTTTACTCTGTAGTAAGGCATACATTTACCAAGTAACTCAGAACTAGTCATAAATACTAAAAAGGTGGGGCACGGCTGCTGTGGATGGAGACCAGGGTGGACTGGAAGGTAGTCCAGCCCCCAGAAGAAACATGGAGGTTGAATTGTAAGGGACTTAATAAGCCCTTGTAAAGATACTAGCATCCAGGTACAAGACTCCAGCTCCTCATTGGCCAGGAGGCTCTTCCCTTTCTCGTGCAGGTTCACACTAGAAGTCGGCCTTCCCCTGCAGGATCTCTCTCTTCAGCATTCTTCTGCGGCTTCCCACAGTTGACCTCATGCTGCACCCACACGAGGCCTCATAGGTTGGATTTTTCATCAAACTGAGCCCTCTTTGTCTCATATATTTTTATCTTTACTTACCCAGCAAAACCTGAATGGCTTCCATGTGTCCTGAGTGGCAACAGTAGAAAGGCTTGTCCCTCCCAGAGCTTACTTCCTGGGAAGAAGCGTGAAGACTAAACAGTAGTTTCCCCCTTATCTAAATGTTGACTTTCCACTGTTTCGGTTTTCCAAGGTCAGGTACGGTCTGATCATATTTAATGGAAAATTCCAGAAGTAACTTAGAAGTATTAAGAACTTTTATAGCTGGGTGGTGGTTGTGCATGCCATTAATCCCAGCACTCGGGAGGCAGAAGCAGGTGGATCTCTGTGAGTTCGAGGCCAGCCTGGTCTACGGAGCGAGTTCCAGGACAGTCTCCAAAGCTACAAAGAAATCCTGCCTCTAAAAATAAAAAACAACAAAAAACTTTTATTATAGTTTGTTATTTTAACTATTGTTAATGTCTATTTGTGCCTAATTTGTAAATTAAACTTTTTCATAATATGTATGCATAGGGGAAAGTGTGTTTGTGTATGATGGGGAGACATCACTGTGCCCTGCTCTGCAGATAACTAGGGACTGGTGTGTGTATGATAACTGTTTGTGTGTTTGTGTATGATGTTTGTTTGTTTGTGTATGATGTGTATGTGTATGTGTGTTTGTGTATGATGTTTGTTTGTTTGTGTATGATGTTTGTTGTGTATGTGTGTGTATGATAACTGTTTGTGTGTTTGTGTATGATGGGGGCACATCACTGTGCCCTGCTCTGCAGATAACTAGGGACCGGTGTGTGTATAACTGCAGGTCGAGCTGAGCAGTCTAAAGGCAATAGGTGATAGGAGGGTGTTGCTTTGTTACTGGGACAAATGTCTAAAAGAAGCAACCTGAAGGAGGAAGGCTGTACAAGGAAGGCATAGAGACTTAAGCCAGCTCAGGATGGCTGGGAGCACGGGGCTGCTTGCTTTTACAGTGCATTGATTCAAGAAACAAAGTAGGGGCTTGGCACCAGTGACCCACTTCCTAAAAGTGCTCCAGCCTCCCAGACAGCACTGCCAGCTGGGAAACAAATGTCAGACATGATGGACCCGTGGGAGACATTTCATGTCCAGGTCGTGGCAGAGGGAATATAGAAATGGGAGCATATGGAAGAGATGCCCATGACTTCGGAACTACGCCTGAAGCATGAGAGGAAGCCATCCCTAGGCAGTACCTGAACAAGGGTACTTTAAAGGTTCCAGGCCCAAAGAAACTTGGCAGATAGGAGAAGCAAGGGGAGCCTATGTGCGGGCAGGAATGAACAAGTGAATCGGGGAGAATGGGGCACCCGTAGGCTGCAGAGAAACCTGGATTTTATCCCCAAGATGGGGAAAGGCCTCTGAATGCTTTTGGCATGGATTGGCCAGTATTTGTGCTCTATACAAAGGTTGTGTGATTGAGCAGTTCTCTCCACAGGGAAATAGGCAGGTCATAGCCAGTTTAGTTCACTGAACCCCCACTGTATGCTGAGTACTTCACTTAGTGGGTTGTGTGGAACCCCTACTCTGTGCTAAGTGATGTACTTGCTGGGTTATCTGGAACACATTCACTGAACCCGCCTACTGTGTGCTAAGTGATGCACTTGATTGTGTGTGTGTGTGTGTGTGTGTGTGTGTGTGTGTGCCATGAACTGATTTCACTGACTTGTGTTGAGTCCCCAGAACCAAGTGCAAAAGACCTGGGGAAGGTCAAATAACTGCATAGATCCAGATTGGCTAGCACCAAAGTGCTCTGTCCACTCTAGGATAACCTGTCTTTGCCATTAGTTAAATGTACGTTCTTGTTCAGAAGCCAGAATGTGCAAAAGTTCTTCCTTCTACCCACCCCCAGGGGTTATCAGTCAAGCGAGAAAGAAGGGCCATCCTCCATTCATTCTGCCAGCCCTTCTACGTTCACAGGAAAAGTGTTTGCCCTTTAAAAGCCAGCTGCCTTAATAGACAGCTCATTCTTGCAGTGCGACATTTCAGAGAATGGGAACCAGTCCTAAGGAACAAGATTCAGATTGGAAAATGCCTTCACCACTTGGGACTATTGAGTGCTGGTGGAATTTGCTGAAACAAGGACATAGAACTCTGAAGGCTTTAGGAGACAGCCTTTTAGCCTGTTTGCCAGGTTTCTCAAGCCAGCAGGTGTCTGGGCAAGCTTGATCCTGAGATGAACCCATGGTAGGCAGGCCATCCTAAACATTGCTCCATTTCAACAAGAGAAAAAGAACCCATGAACCTGTTCCCTTTTCATCTTTGCAAACAGGCAACCTAAAACGTTTAGCTGGACCCATTGCATCATTCATGAATCTGACAATACCTGTTCTCACAGTCTGTGCATGCAACTACAGGTCTGGAGGCCCATTGTTTACCTACTCACCATCGTGGGTGGGGTTGCCCCAGTCAGCCTTCCCTATGTGGAGTGCGTTCAGTAGCTCACAGAGTCACTCTGAGTTTCAGGTAAGAAAATGAACTTCCCTCGTCACGCCGTGTTACCTTGAATCTGATAGCTTTCAGTGCACTGCAGCCTAGCATACACAACTTGTCCATGCCCCTGCTAAAACCCATTTTGAAGACAAAAAACTCAAAAGGACGTTCCTCTTCCTAGACACAGTTCTGCTCTGTAAAGGGCTTCTGTTTTGTAATCTGTTTTCGAGATCTGGTGCTTGTGTTTCTAACACCCCATCACGTGTGGTCTGACGTAGACCTCACCATGACTATGAGCAAATGCACTGTGAGGATGTGTGTGGGATGGCAGAGCCAGCTCCCTGCAGCAAACCGTCCTTTGTCAGAAAATTTCCATAGGGCCTTGCAACCCCACACAGTGGATTCTGCTTCCATAGGCTGGCCTGCGCTAGCTGGATATGGAATGTGAGTTTGACTTTTGCAGGATTCCAGGTCAGTATCCTCATACAGAGCATTCTTTTTTTAGTTAGGGTTGATTTCTACGTTTCTTTTTATAGAACACGATTTGCAGTAGAGAGGGGAGAAAGTTGTTTGTCGGTTCCACACTATTATTTATGTTAGGAACCGAGTCGTCTGAGTGCTGGCAGGAGGGCTTGGCCTTCTTTGATCGGAGGATTTAGAAAACCGGAGTCCAGGCTGCCTCTGGAGAGCAGCCTTCCCCTGGCCAGGGCCGCTTCATTTTCCTCTGTCATGTCTTAGAGATTTGCCATTAAAATACAACAGACTTCTGGAGTTGGGGGGATGACTGACAGGATAAAATGTTGATTTTGCAAGCTTGAGGACCTGAGTTTGGATCCCTAATACTTAATGTGGCGTGAGCTTGTAACTGTGGTGCTGGGGGGAATAGACAGGAGAATGTCTAGAATTCACTGTCTGGTCCGAGTGGTAACCTTCATATTCAGGGAGAGACCTGTCTCTAGAAAAGCAAAGTGGAAAGCAATGGAGAAGACACCTGACAGTCTCTGGTCTCTTCATATGCACAGATAGGCACCGTGTACACGCACACATGCATGCACACCAAACATCAGATTTTAATGGCAAGCCCTATAAAGAGGTACATGGTAAATTAAGAGTTTACTTGGGAATTATAATTCTAGGTGTTTTGATACTTTGATAGAATTGTCTTAACTGGTTAAGAGAAAGAAGCTTTAATTAAACCGGAGCTACTAGGAAGTAATGATTACATCATTGCCAAGGATTGTTTCTTGTTTTCAAATTCAGTCTGGGAACAAAGGCCTAAAAACAGCATTGTGGATAGGATGATGTAGGACCTGATTTTTAAATAAAATGAGTGGACAAAATCATTTGAACAGGAAGTTTGTCGTGACCAAAATAGGTCTTGAGACTTAGAAAACAAGATGCAAGCAGTAGTAAATTGCACAAACAGGATAAGATGACAACAGAGCCAATCAAAGAACAGCTTTCACTGAGACTGGTCAGGAGCAGCCCTGTGGTCCAACCAGCACATGGTCCACCTGGCCCATGGTCTACCTAGGTGCTTAGCCATACTCAAATCCAAAGAGAACACTCATCTCAAGGTGGGGGAACAGTGTGCTTCTGTGCGGCTGTGGGCATGGCTTTATCCCTTATCCCTCAGTCTCCCCACCTGTCTCCTAGAGAATTCTACTTTGTGTCTTATTTTCAGTCACTTTGTGTGTAATTCTTTTAGGCATACATGTTTTTTTTTTCATTGAGTAAAATAAAATAAATTTCCTAGAGGCAGAAATTATTTCAAAGTATTATGAATGTTACCTTATGGATTAGCACAATAATTTCAAAGTTTTTGTCTTAGGATATACTTATTCTTTTTTATTTATGCATGACTGTTTTGCCTGCATGTATGTCTGTGCACCACTTGCATGCCTGGTGCTCACAGAGGCCAGAAGAGGGTATTAGGTTCCCTCAACCTGGAATTATAGATAATTGTGAGCTGCTATGAAGCGTGTCCTGTGGAAGAGCAAGTGCTCTTAACCACTGAGCCATCTCTTCAGTCCCTGGACTTACCATTGAAGATTCAAAGAGGTTTTGTTCATCTGAGGTCATCACTATTTGCTATATTCAAAAATTCAAATGAATATTTAAATGCTCATGCAAAATGACTGTTCAACCTAATTAAACAATCAAGTAACATTTCATTTAAAATGATGATAGCATGAAATAAATCAGTAAGAAGTATAATATTTTGTCAAATATCTTCAATTTTGGCTTAGTAGAAAGACAACTTGATTTTCACATCTGTTCCTACATCCAGTTATAATACAGCATATTATATTAGTTGAGGTATATAAAGAAATTCAACCTTGCACAAATGGTTTGAAAAGAGGGTTTTTTAAAATAGCCTCTCTAGTTAATTGTGGATAGTCTTTGATATTACATAAAAATTTGACATGATCTCTTTTTTTTTCTTTTTTTTATTTCCGACACTTTTTTATTGTTATTAAAAAATTTTCCACCTCCTC
>LOJH01048418.1:0-13033 GCA_001685095.1 Ellobius talpinus
TTCATGAAAAAGTCTGCTAGACATTCTGCAGGACACAGAAGAAAGTGACTGACATACTGCCAGTAAAAAGCAGAACAGATCTTCAAATTTTCTGCTTCATGGGAAAGTCTGCTGAAACTATGGGCCTGTAGGCTAAAGATGGATGCCCCAATGGTACAGAAAATCTTTGGGATACTGTCCAGGCAGTAAGATATCTCTGTTAATTCTAGAGTATTGGAATGCACTTCCTGTTTACTTAGGTAATATTATATCATTCTGGAGTCTTTGATGGACTTAAAGAATATATAGGTATAGTTATAGTTTTCCTTAGATATGATAAAATATAAAGTAGATATAAGTGTTATCACTGTAATTCCTACTTGATACCTGTTTTTTGTATGCAATTTTTATATGTTAAAGTTAAACCCTTCTTTTTACTTAACAGAAAATGGGAGGTAATGTGGGATTTCACTCTGTATAATGTGATTACAATTGATTAAGAAAGAAATTGCTTTGAACCTATAGCAAGGCAGAAGTTAGCTAGGTGAGGAAAACTACACTAAATGCTGGAAGAAAAAATTGGGAGTCAAGGAGAAGCCATGTAGCCTCGCTGGAGCTAGATGGAACTTTACCCGGTAAACCACAGCCACATGGAGTTACACAGATTACTATAAATGGGTTAAATTAAGATATAAAAGTTAGCAAAAAATATGCTTAAGCTATTGACCAAACAGTATTGCAAATAATCTGGATTCTGAGTGATTATTTTGGAGCTGAGCAGCCAGGAACTAACTAGCAGCCTTCTTACAATAAGTAATGGGTCTCATACTCCTAAGGGGATTTTTCTAAAAATCTCTAAGTAGTTTCATACTTGAGACATGTTGAATTATCTGAGCTATATGGTCTATTTGTAATGTTTCAAAAATAATCTTCCTAATATTCAAATCTCGTGGAACAAGTAAATGTCTAGCTTGTAGAAAAACACACATACATTTATTGTGCAGTAGACAGTGATGCTGAAATTTATTATCTATAATCATTTTCCATGCAATCAATAAAAATCACATGCCTTTAATCCTAGCACTCAGAAGGCAGAGGCAGGTGGATCTCTGTAAGTTCAGGGCCAGCCTGTTCTACAAGGGCTGGTTCTAAGACAGGCACCAAAGCTACAGAGAAACCTTGTCCTGAAAAGAAAAAATCACTCAGGTCACATATGCTGGTGCCTCCCTCATATTTGAAAAAGATACTAGCAGGCTGGTAAGCTTGAAGTCTCTAGATAATTCAACACAGTCAAGTTGCAATCTCATATTTTAAAAAACTGGTAAAATGATTTTAATTCATGTTACACATTCACAAAACAATTTATGGTCCAAATAGAATTATTAAGAGTACACACAAGAACATCATGAAATAAATTATGCAGTACAGGAGATTGTCATGAGAGCTATTTCTTAAAGGAGAAGACAGTCAGTGGAAAAGCAAATGCATAAGTTTTCATACAACTTATAGATAAACTATATATCATGGTTCTTTGTTAGAAAGCCTTCAGTTATGGCTATGAAAGATAAAGCTCATTTGTTTGAGCTCATTGCATGTAGCTTTTCTTCCAGATGTTCAAAGGAAATAAGATTATTCTTTCAAGGGTACAGCAAAATGTTTATCCTTGCATATATGTGGATCTTATTATTACCACCTCAATGCCATATATTTTTTTTATTTCTCCTCAGTTGATTCATTCAGATGTCTTGGGTACATAAACAATATATGCTAATATATTAACAAGGAATTAACTTTAAAACCCTAAGCCAGTTCTAGTCATGGTCTTAAACAATTGGACATTTTATTTTGTTAGAATTAAATTTATGTTCAGAAAGGGTGAGGCCAGGATTTTTAATTATAAGATAAGATATTACAATTTATACTTTTAGCATCATAACCAAATAAACAAGATAATAGGTTTTTGAATATTGCATTCTTTAAAGATCAAGGTGTTTTGTTTGTTGTTTTTATGTATGTATGCATATATATCAGGAAATATAAATGTAAAATGAAATGAGTTAGAGTTAAATAATGAGGAGGTACTTCAGTGTAGAACACAGTCTAATGGAACAGAAAAAGTATCCTCAAATAATCATTCAAATTTCACCCAACTGATTTTTGATGAAGGAGCCATGAACACACAAGGAGAAAAGGACACTCTCTTCAGTAAATCATATGGAGAAAGCCTAGATAACAATGTAAAGAATTAAAAAAGGGAATTGTTTCTCATTAATCAAACTATTAATTATAAATGTATTAATTAGCTCAATTTAAAACCCAAATTTAAAACAGTTTAAAAAAGCATAAAAAATAGTTCAGGATATTAGCATAGGGAAATTTTTTTGGATATAACCCTAAAATCATGAATAACAACAAAAAATTCAAAATTAAGCAAGAATTTATAAGATTAAAATGCTAAAATATAACAAGAGAAGTCAATAATAACTCAAAAGATGGCGACTACAACCAGCTAAATTTCTATTTAGGCAAAAATAAGTGCTCAAAACTAATGCCCTGACTTCCACCCACAGAATTCATATTGAAAGGACAGAAGCAGCTACTTTAAGCTGTCTGCTGATAATATATATACCTGCATCATTTGCAGATATAAACTCAGCAATAATATATGTTTTTAATAAGGGAGAAAATGATGGAAATATTACACTAGGTATTTGTCATGTGATCAAAACCTAGAATATATAAAAAATTAAGTAAATAAATAGTATGCTGTAGTTTACTCTCTATATCTTTCTCTTTCCATATATAATATATATGGTCTCTTATAGCACATATAATTAAAAATAGAGCAATATTATGAATATATCTTTTTTCTAGTGCAGACTAACAAATGGTCCACATATTAACAAAAAAATAATAAAACTCTGCATTACTAACTGTCCAGAAGTGAAAATCAAGCAATGGTGAGATGTTATCAAAAATATAAAATGAAGATGTCAATGTATAGATTTTTTTTTAATTTTGACTTTTGCAGGATTTGTATATACTGTAACATTCTCTATAAGCCCAAACTTGTACCCATCCCATTGTAACTGAAATATGCTCTTCCCATGGTGTCTTAAACCATCTCCTGGCTCTTACAATCTTTCCTTTTCCTACACTGCACCAATCCCTGAACCTTGAAGACAGTAATTTGATAATGACATCCCACTTAGGGCTGAGTGCTACAAAGTCTCTCACTCTCTCCACACTATGTAGTTGCAAGTCTCATAGTTAATTGCCATATATTTTAAACATAAGCTCCTCTGTTGATGATTGAACGATGACTTGAGCTATGGGTGTAACAACATAGTATTAAATTCTATTTTGCTTTTATTTAAGCAGAATAATTGTAGTTTGTTTTTTTCTCAAGGCCCAATACCAATCCGTCTTGTACCATTTAGTAGTGTCTGATATCAGTTTCAGCTCCTGACCTATAGCTGACCAAGAAACTTTTCAATTGGTGACTTCTGGGAAGTGGAAAATTGTTGCAGGGAGGCCACTTGTTTGTTTCTGGCTGCTCAGCCCTGAAATAATCACTCAGAAACCATATTGTTTAAATCACTGCTTGGCCCATTAGATCTAGCTTCTTATTGGCTAATTCTTGCATCTTAATTTAACCCATCTCCATTAATCTGTGCATCACCCCAGGTCGTGGCCTACCAGCAAAGTTTCAGTGTGTCTCTCTCTGGCAGCAGCTCTATGGCTTCTATTGACTCCACTTCCATTCTACTAGCATTCATCTTAGTTTTCCCCACCTAGCTCTCTTCCTCTATAGCTCTACTATAGSTCCAAAGCAGTTTCTTTATTTATCAATGGTAATCACAGCATACAGAGGAAAATTTCACATCACCTCCATTTTTCTGTTTAAATAAAAAGAAAGATTTTAACTTTGACATAGTAAAATTACATATAACAAAACAGGTATCAAGCAAGAATTATAGTTACAATATTTATATCTACTTTATCTTTTAGCATAACTAAGGAGAACTATAGCTATAATTATAAATTCTTCAAATCTATCAAAGACTCCTCCAGAAGGATATAAATTTACCTAAGTAAACAGGGAGTAACAACTTCCAAAACTCTAGGAATGACAGAGACATTTCATTACCTGGACAGTCACCCAAAGTTTTTCTGTACCATTGGGGCATCCATCTTCAACCTACAGGCTCTTAGTATCTATAAGACCTTTTCACAAACAGAAAATTTCAAAGACAGTTCCACCTATATTGGCAGTTTGTCATTCATTTTTTCTGTATCCTAAAGAATGTCTTGCAGACTCTTTCATGTAGTAGGAACCCAAAAGGATCACCTCACATTTAGGAAAGCTTAGCAGTCATTTTTCTGTGGGTCCTGCATATCCAGTTCATCAAGTAGTGCAGGCAAGAGCAGTCTCTTCCAAATGACTATCAAACTCAGTAAGGAGCCTCTTTGATGCCCATCTTCCTCTTGAAGTAGATTGATGTTGCCAAGAGCAGATGTGTCTCATTGTCATGAAAAGTCCTAAGTCCTTAAATATTTTAAATGCCATATTCTGTAGGCATTGAAAGATTTGAAGAATACCTTTCTAACCAAAATATATCTCTGTATATCTAGAAAACCTAACTAACATGACGACAAACTTTACTGTTATAGAAGACTCTCTATTAAATTATATTTTTTAATTATACATTACATTTTCAAATGAGCTGAACAAATACAATACGTTAATCAAGAGCAGAATTACATATACACAGTATAAAAATGACCTTAAATCTGTATCAATAAACCAAGATCTGTACCCATGCAAATCTCTATAGCATATACCCCAATAAATATAAAGAAACATTTACAAATAATATTTGGGAATTTGGGCATAGTTCTCTCTCTCCAAACTGCTTCCTGTTTTTTGTGGGGTAAATTAATTTTTGGGAGGGTTCCCAGTGCCCTTTCAGGTCAAACTACATTAGCCTGAACTGAATCCACAGGTTCTCATCTTCTGTGGAAACAAAAGAAGAAGCTCTTTTGCAAAGCAATATATCATTGGATCCATATTTTGAATTTAAGATAACTTTAAATTATATATATTGGTTACTTAGCTCCTTCACAGTCAAAAAAATTCAGAGAAAACACAATAATATACATAATCCAGACTCTGAGTATATTTTATCTTTATGTGTCTTACTTTTATTATATTTATTCCTCTAATCTATGACTGTTTATACCCTGTGTCTTTAAAGCCAGCATTTCAAAATGGGACAGTATTTTTTTCTTTTTCCTGCTTCTGCTGAGTCAGGAAAACTTCTCTTAAAGGATCTGCAGCATGCTGCCAGCACACAGCAAGAAGCTCTGATAAACTCTGTATTTTTGTGTCTAGAATTCCTTTTCAAGCCCTCTCAGGTTTTACGTGAATTTTAGGCAACCATGTTGGTGCCAATTTGTTGCTGGAAGGCTACTTGTTGATTCCCAGATGCTCATCCCCAAAATAATCACACAGAAACCATATTATCTAAATCACTTATTGACTGAACAGATTTAGTTTCTTATTGGTTAACTCTTACAATTTAATTTAACCAATCTCTATTGATCTGTGCATCACCACCAGGTTGTGGCCTACAAGCAAAGTTTCATTGTGCCTGTCTCCAGCAGTGGCTCCATGGCTTCTCTTGACTATGCCTCCTTTCTCCCAGCATTCAGCTTAGTTTTCCTTGCCTAGCTCTGTTTCCATATACCTCTGCTATAGGCCCAAAGCAGTTCCTTTATTTATCAATGGTAATCAAAGCATAAAGAGGGAAATCCCTCATCAGAATATCAGTTCTCAATCTTGGAGCATTACTGACTATATCAAACATATTCTATGGCAGATTCCATACCCAGGTAATCAGGTAAAGTTGTCTGACACAAATTTGCAACAGTTTTGTTTCATTGGGTTTTTTGTTCTGATTATTTTTTTTGTCTGAGAGAGAATATATTAAATTGAGTATTTGAGGAGATGGATAAGATTAAGGCACTAGGAGCCATGGGAAGTAGAAAGATTCTTATCAACACATACTGCACAAAAGTAAATATAAATTAGAATAAAACAAGAAAAATAAAAAAATTCAAGTATCAAATAAGGAGTATAAATTAGTACTTTGTTATATAAAATCTTATAGGTTTTCCTTAGAAAATGTCAAATAAACTACCTTTTGATATAGCCAAGCTGTTCCTCTCTATTCATGCAGAGAAAATAAAGTCAGTCTTTCAGGAGATAGTAGTCCTCCATGGTTACCAAAACAATTTTCATAATGACTGAACCATGGAACCAACCCCAAAGTCCAAAAATGAAAATGCAAAAAGGTAATATAATATAGTTTCTCTGTTTCTATCCCTACATCTGTTTTGCACATACACACACACACACATCTCCAATGTTAGAGTTTCTTTGATTATCAAAGTTCTTAATTTATATCACTGTCTCAAAATCTTCAGTTCTTTTACAGGTGCTTACTGTAACTGCTGTTACCACTTCAGATATGCTTCTATGATTGAAAACTCCTGAACTTTGTTCCTTTTTTAATAAAATATATTACCATGCTGAAATCATGATAAGGACCAAAGTATACAAAAATATTTTACAGAATTCATTTTTTAGACATAGATTTGAAATAACAAGAGTGTTATACGGGAGGTAAGATTTTACTTTACCCTGAAATGAGTGAGAAATAATCTTTTTTTAAGATAGACAAAAGAAGAATGTGACCTACTTATTTAATTATAATAACTACATTTGCCAACAATATGACTATCCATAAGCATTTCATAAAAGATTACAACAATGGAAAACTATGGGGTCACTGGATAGGCTCTCATCTGATCTTACTAAGAATGGCTGCAGGGTCAATGGGTTTAAGTTGAGCTCCAAGCTTGTTTGGCTATGGTGCAATTTTCTTGGGTTGCCAAAAAAGCAAGTTGTTCATTACAAACCAAACAGTCAACAAAACAGAGCGTGGTTGGTGCTGAGCTCACCATTATATATAGCCAGGCAAAAGAAATAATATAACAGCTCTCAAACAGGATCAAGTTTTTCAACTTCCACACAGATCAGTTTATTTAAAAGACAAATAGGTATTAATTGTTGCTAACAATCAAGGTATCTGTTGCTTTAGTGTTCTTGGCAGCTCTAACAGTGATAATCTCTTAACCAAATACCCTTAGGGTATCATATTTAAGAAATCATACTGTTTACTAGTGCCTGAATATTGTCCACTGAGTAAAACCTATTAAATGTACCTGAACTTAAAGGAGGAAAAGCCTATGGATTTAGAACAGAAACCCACTCTCCCCTACATTGATGGTCTGCATCCACACAATTCACTTCTTTTCATAAGCTGACTTATTTTTATGTCAGTTGTCATTGCTATATGAAAAGTCACTAATAAACAGGGTGTTTAATGGAATTCACCATAAATCGAGGATTTCATTGTACTACTGAGGTCTCCAATTGTGGAATTAGTAGTTGACAACTTCTTACCGAAATTGCTAATCTTCTCATGGTAAAAATCAAGCCACATCCTCTAATAACTCCTTAATAATCTATGTTTATATGGCAAAAGAGTCATCTGTGTTTTTTTCTAGCTTGCTAATCAAAATAATTCTGAATAAAATAACCTTCAAATTTTAAGCACTTCAATAGTTAAACATCACATTTCAATGAGAGCTCATTAATCAATAAGATAAGAGATATTTTTAAATAATGAATTAAAATATATAAAAAAACAAAGCATTTTTATCAGAAAGCATTCTATGTTTGGCATAGGCAGAAGTCAATGAAAATAAGCACCAGTTGAAGATAATTTTAATTTATCTATAATCTTAAAAATATGCAATAATTTTATCCTAGTTTTTGATAAAAAATGCAAATGAGATCATTTATTTCTCTTTAGTAGTAAAAAATATTTATGACAGTCTATCCAAAAGTAAACCTTCAACTTTTTCACTGTGAAAAACTTCAAGAAAATATTTGGAATTCTCAGGTTTGGAAGCTTTATTCCTCAGTACTTGTCCTTCTTTATTTGTGTCTTTGATGACGCAGTCTACCATCACACACTGGCATAATAAAACAGTCCTATTAAACTTCCTAGGAGCCCAGAAACAAGGACAGTGGTAAAGCAGAGTTCAGAATTTCCACAAATTCCTCAATGAGAACAAATATATGTAAATCAATGGGAAAGATAAGAGCAACAAATGGAAAGGATCGACCAAGGCCAGATGAGAATCCAGATAGAAAATAATAAATACTGAATATTCAACCTGTATTAGTGAAAAATCTGATTTTCTAAGTAATTAGAGAGTCTCCCCCAGTCCTTGATTCCTACAGCTAACAAAGTCACTCTCATGCACTGACTTTGTTTAGCAATTTTACTCTCTATACTTCTCAGCGAGCACTTCCCAGGGTCTCCATTAAAGGCTTAGACTTCACTGGGCTCTCCATGAATTACCATGTACAACAGTATATATAGAAACTCCTGTCATGTCTCTTTCCTTTTTCAGTCTTTCCTTTAAAATGTTAGTAAATGCCTCCATTACCATAAAACAATCTATCTTATCTGTTTTGCTATTAGCAAATTTTGAGATTTTAATAATTATGAAAATTTCATAATTATGAAAATTATGAGGGAAACACACACAGAGAAAGCACACCTGGGTTACTCATGGTTTTTCTCTGGGTCCCAGAAAACCACACACTAAATTGGTCCCACCTCTGAAAGATAATTGGCTAACAAGGTTTCCCCACCAATTTATTTAAAATTTCATTTCTTCTAATAATTGATCCAAACAGATTCTACAATTCATTAAAAATATCATATTGTAAAAGTCTGTTTCATAATTACAACTGCTTAAACCTCAGAAATCATGACTCATTAGACATGTTATATTAGACATTTTTATTTAAATATTGAAACCTATTTTCAAATTGATAACTCAATCTTGACCTTATTCTCTTTAAAAAAATGACACAACCCAAAGTATATAAAAGAAAGAGGATGCAAAATGCAGAATATAGTGATGAAGGGATCATGAGATTAGCTGGATAAATAGCAATTATGGCCAACATGGAATATATACTAAAATATATCTTAATATTGTTTCTAATTTATAAAATTTATTAATTAATACTGAGATATTTGAGGATACATAGTCATGGTTTTCAATAAAATATATTCACATCTTTTAAATATTTACCTATATTAAAGTATTTACTCATCAAAATATTTTATTCATGTGGCACATCAATGGTAATTACATGTAAAATCTCTAACAACAACAAGGATAAGAGTGCAATAAGTACATATACTTAATCTATGAATTACCAATGATATATAGAGAATTATATTTTATATGCTAATAGTGTTAAACTGTATAGTAAAATTCATATGTCTAAGATATCAAAAAGATTTTTGACATGAAAATAAAGGTGAAAATGTTCAGCCCCCCCATATATATATATATAATTTATCTGCAAAAACATAAATTCTTTGAGTTATCTGCTAATTACAGCACAGAATACTTACTTGCATGGGTTGAAATCAAAATGCAACACTAGAGTCTTGGCAAAGAGGCTTTTGCCTTTAATCATAATTACCACACATTTTGAATGGATCCAAAAGTCACAGCCACCTAAATTACAAAAAAGTATAGCAAATTTGGAAGATTTTTTTATGCAATTATGTTAATATTGGCTCATAAATGATGTCAATGTTGTGATTTCCCCAGTATAATAATCCTTCATTACTTTCTAAGTCATCAAATGATGGACAATATATGAATTCAAATTTGAATGAATGTAAACAGAATGCAACATGCCAGGAGATTATTCAAAGCACACTTATTAATTAGTACAATGGCCAAACAATAAATCTATCTACTTTTATTTAATTTACTTTTTACCTCAATAAAAATTTAAATAATTCTGTTAGTAAATAAATATTAAAAATATATATTAATTACTCATATATACTTACATGGGTAAAGTTAGGTGGAAATGGGATTTACTAAAAGTAGTGACAAAATTTATGTAAAACATATCTTAAAATATATTTCATTATTTTAGAAATTTAAGATATTTATGAAATGTGATTTGCTTTTAAGGAGTATTTTTTACTGGATAATATAGCAGTTATTTTGAAATATCTACTAATTAAAATAATTTTATATAATAGGTAATATCAGCAGAAATTTGAATAATACTGATATATTGAAATTATATCCAAAGAATAGTCCCTCCAAATTTCAAAAGAAGCTATCTACTTTTTATTAACAGGTATTTGCTGCTGTTTAGGATATTCACTACGAATCACTGCTACTGGTAAAGCCACACAGTGCTCTGTAAAACGAAAGAGCAAAAGCCAGGCCTTATTTCTTGATCTTTCCTTTCTCTTTTCTATTAGTATGTCCTGTAGAACCTCACCCCCCACACTGAACTTTGTGTTTCTTGTTTTGTTTTTGTTTTTGTTTTCTTTTTTTCTTTTTTTCCTGTCCCCTCTGTGTGTTTCTTGGTTTTATGTTTTGAATATATTTTTTTGTGGGCAGGTTCAAGACAGAATTTCTCTGTAGCTTTGGAGCCAGTCCTGGTACTAGCTCTTGTAAACAAGCCTGGCCTCGAATTCACAAAGATCTGCCTGCCACTATGCAATCTAGCAGAATAATATGTTTTAAAAACATAATATTCCACTAGATTGAATTATATGCAATTTTGTTGTGAATAATGGAGACCCACTTGTCCTTAAACTAAGCTCTTTCAGTAACACAGGGCAAATGGCTGAGTTTCCTTTTTTGCCATGACAGGAGGACACATTTATCGGTAAAATTGATGCATTACTTAAACAGGTATAACATTCAGAATGTTTTTTGAGATGGCTTAAACTTACTTAAACTTTAACAAACAGATTAGCAATAGCATGATACCAGTGAACACATATTTGCTGAAATGACATTACTGTGCTTCACAATATAGAATCACAATATATTGATGGAGAGATTAATTTATACATTTACACTAGTAAAACAACTGGAATTAAGTTTAAAATTCCATGTCGGTATATTCATTCCTTTTCTGAAATATTGCATGAACATTTATTATACAGTAAATGTCTTTTTCTTTAACAACTAGGTCATATGTTGCCAACACTAAATCTTCTCCTAAAATGCAAATATTTCATTTCTATTTCTCTTCTGTCTCCAACTTAACATCTGTCACATTCATCATTGTATCCCAAAGTAACCAAGTGGGGAAATAAGATGAAAATGAGTCAATAAATGTAGTAAATAGAATGACACTTATGTTGTTTAAAGTGATTTGACATATGTTACATTTTCAATAAAGACAACATTTTTAAAATATTATTTAACTTTTAGAGAAAATATCACTGCATTCAGAAAACAAATATTTAATAAAGTAGCTCAAATGTCAGGAACAATAAGGAGATTAGAGATTTAAAGTATAAATATTCTACAATAACACAGAATCTAAGGAACCTGTTTCATCTCTATCAACAACTTTCATATACTTCATGATGAACACTTAAGATTTCTTTACTTTTTGTTCATATTTTCTACTGTATTATATAACATTTTAATTGTTTCATTTATTATCATGTATTTTTATTTGTAAATTACTAACTAAAGTACTTAATGCTTAGATTTATGCTTTTCATTTCAGTAGGAAGAGGTTTCTTTGCACTTCACATGCTCAATGCTGCATAAGTGAAAAAATACAAGAATCAATGATAATAACATTGCTCTCCTTGGGTTAATATCCTGGGTAATAATATCCTTAAAGAATGCTCACAAGGTAAATTTGCTTATTTAAACTTTAATTTCAAATGGTTTAGAACATAAAATTCAAAAACCTGAGAACACTAAAACTTAAACATAGATAACTACTGCTGTTTCATTCGTAATTGCCAACAATGAAAAGAATCAAAATGTGCTTTAATAGGTAAATGACTAAACTGTGACACACCCAGCAATGAAATGTTACTTTTTCAGAAGAAATAATAAAGACATGAAACAAACTTAGTGCATCTTAATAAGCAGAAATTTGCATTGTTCAAAATTTGTATTTGCCATAATTCCAAATATTCAATATTCTGAAGAAGAAAAGTATAGAAAAATGAATTAGAAAAAGAGGACCAGTGGTTATAAAAAATTAAATCATAATGAAGAATAAATAGACAGAACTTGTGGGGTTTTAAACAGCAAAAGTTTTCTGGGCAATGTCATAATTATGAAGTCATACCATTATAAATATGTCTAAATGCAGATATACAACAGGCAGAGTCACACTCTATGTAAACAATAGACTTTCATTCCTGTCAGTTACAAAAGGCATTGTGAGAATATCTGCTGTGGAGATACTGAGAAGCATCTGCAATTGATTTTCAACTTTGCTGTGAAAATAAAGTAGATCTAAAACAATAAAATTTAGTTAAAGTATCAATTGACCAGTCTCATCCAAAATATGCCAACTTCATGGTTTCAATAAACTTCCTAAACCCATGATTGTGTGCCTAAGTTGTGTGTCTACTGCTGGGCAGAGACCCCAAGACTATGACCACTCTCATAAAGGAAAACAATTGGGGCTGGCTTACAGTTTCCTAGGTGTAGTCCATTATCATCATAAGAAGCATGATGGCACACAGGCAACATGATTTTGGAGAGTTGACAGTTCTACACCTGGATCCTCAGGCAGCAGGAAGAGACTATGAACCATGTGGCCTGACTTGAGCTTCTGAGACCTGAAAGTCTGCTTTAGTGACAGATTTTCTTCCACAAAGCCACATCTATTCCATCTAGGGCATATTTCTTGACAGTGCCATTCCTGGAGTCTATAGGGGTAATTTTCTTTCAAACTGCCACACTGGTTGCTTTTATTTGAGTTTTAAAACTACTTGAATATTGAGACTGAATTCATTTTTGGTGTAGGAGGTACTTTTCTGTGTGTGTGTTGCTTTCATTGGTTAATGAATAAAGAAACTGCTTTGGCCTGATAGGG
>LOJH01048420.1:0-13032 GCA_001685095.1 Ellobius talpinus
CTTCTTCTTCTTCTTCTTCTTCTTCCTCCTCCTCCTCCTCCTCCTCCTCCTTCTGTTTACTGATTTTAATATTCATGGACTTTTAAGTCATTTATTTCTGAGAGCCAATTATTTATTGAATTTACTAACATGATTGTTGTTTTAATAAAAAAGCTATATGTGGTTCAAACATTTTTATCTCTGTTACAGGACAAACCAATTCTTGCTCCGGAACCCCTAGTCATGGATAACCTGGACTCAATTATGGATCAGTTAAACACCTGGAATTTTCCAATTTTTGATTTAGTGGAAAATATAGGAAGAAAATGTGGCCGTATTCTGAGCCAGGTAAGAAATTTATTTGAGCAGAGGACATGAAACAAAGAAGGAATCAGTTTGTTGCTAATCTGTACATTTTCAACACTTGTGGGCAGGCATGCAGAAAGAATTGAAATTTTTTCATAGAACATGTGGTAAGTTTTATGGCTATGTGCTGACCAAAAACAACTGGAATTCCAGTTACAATGTTATGTAATTTTTTAAACAAAGGAGACAGAGGCAGAAATAGATTAGCAAGATGGACAAGTGACCTAAATTCATAGAATTGATCCAAAGAGAAGCTGGCTTAGCCCCAGAAAGGAAACTCCTGTTTACGATGAATCAATCCCTATAATTATATCTTCCAACTATCATTTTAACTTCTGAGTATCACAGTGCTTAGGCTTCATCAAAAATAAGATACTATGTAGAAATATGTATCTCTCCCACTGGCATGTGAAACATCAGAGTTTCATGTGTTTGAAACCATCTCTATCATTACCAGAAATGCAGAATGGTGGCCAGGGTGCATGAAAAATGTGTTAGTCTTGTCTCTGAAGAGAGACTCTCTCAAAGCTTCCCCATTAAAGTACTGGTTGTTTGATGGAAGTGGAAAGGAAACATATGGAAATTGGGTGCTTAAACATGTTTTTTTTTTCCAAAAATTGAAGCTAAGTGTCCTCTTCTTGACTCTCTAGGCACCAGGTACACATATGGTGCACATGTATAAATGTAGCCAAGTACTTATACACATAAAATTAAAGTAAATAACTAAAAATTATATTTATAATCCAAGGGGTGATACTATGGTATATCAGTATATATTTAAAATATGCATATGAGTAAATATCACAGCACCCTTGAAAAGTGTTGACTACAATGAATCTGAGGTCACCCTTGGCTCTGTGAATCTCTCTCTACCTCAAAAGTGGCAAAGCAACACACATCCAAAATGGTTTCAGTGGGATCAAGGGCCACTAATAACTTTTCTGCAAAATACTAGAAACCTGTGGAACACTGGTTCTTCTTTATCCCAAAGACTGGCCATCCTCAACTGCTCTGTAAGAGCCTGAATATGGAACATCTTGGGGAAGGACAGTCCACAGGATTCGCATGGAAAGCGGGTGCCCCTACTTTTAGTGTTAAATACACAGGCCCAGAGAATGCTTCTGGTCTCCAAGAAAAGACACTTTCCCTAAAGGAATTATCAATCAAGAAGTCTGTTTCAAACTAATGATGGATCAACTAGATGATGAACTACGAAGCAGAAATTAATTACCATCTGTATAATATGTCATTGTCCCTCTGCTAGACTTTATTCTGGCCTTGACCATGATACAGTGGCAGGCAGCCATGTTTGTTAGGAGTTGAGAGTTCCATTTATCTCTTCCTGAGTTCTTAGTGCCAAACTGTCTGAAAAGCTCACTGATGCTAGCAAGTTCAAGGCAGTCACTGTATTCCATTTGCCTTAATGTCAAAATTTGTTTCTCCTCCTGAGAGCACTTGAATCCAATTGCAACATGTACGCTGAGATTTTGGAACAAGGCATATAATGTATCCTGTTACAAAATATAGCTGTGGTCCAGGCAGTACCTTTCATTCCTGTGAATGAAGATCCTGTGCAGTCTATGTAAGGAGAATGAGAAAATTAGCATGCACTGTAGCCCTTGAAGCATGTTACAGGTTTGCTGTAGACTCCTTTTCTTCTCTTTTCTCCTTGAGAGAGTGTCACACTGTAGCTAGCACAGGCTGACCTATGAGAAACTCCCTATGTAGTGTCACACTGTAGCACAGGCTGACCTATGAGAAACTCCCTATGTGGTGTCACACTGTAGCACAGGCTGACCTATGAGAAACTCCCTATGTGGTGTCACACTGTAGCACAGGCTGACCTATGAGAARSTCCCTATGTAGCTCCAGCTAGCCAAAATCCCTGACAGCCTACTATAGTCTTAACCCTTAGTTCCTCTTTGAAAGGTTTTAAGCTTTATGGTAAGGCTCTAGGCATTGTGCCACATGTCTTTAATCCTAGGACTTGGGAGACAAAGGTAGGTCGATTTATTTGAGTTGGAGTTGGAGGCAAGCCTGACATAATATTGAGTTCCAGGCTAGGCAGGGCTACATTGTGAGACCATATATATGAAACTAAGGATTTAAAGTTCTAATCATTTTGATTTCCCAATTGTGGTTGTGGGGTTTGAAGTAATTATGACTATAAACTCTAAAACTGACATGTGCAGTTTGTGTTCTGGCTGCTCCATACTAACTGGGTGATCTTCTGCAAGTTGTTCAACATCTCTGTTTTCAGCATCTCCTGCTATCAGATATTGGGAATTCATAGTACCAATCTCAAAAGATACTTTGAGAACTTTCTATAAATAATTAGTATATGCTGATTGATTAGAGTACACATCTCATTTGCTGCTATGTATATCTATACCATTGCCATTGTTACTAGAACTATTGTTGATGCAGCATGCATTGTTAACTCCTATAGAGCTTATATGTAAGAACTCAAATATTGGCTAAAACAACAATAATGAGAGTAATTGGAAGAACTCTTGTGTCTAGCATTGAACTCAAAGCCATAACAAGCTTCTAGTCATATCCTCCCATGTGCTGGAATTGCAGTTGCCAGTTGCCTGGCTTAGTATGTGTGTATTAAAGTGTTCCGTCACCATCCAATTTAAGACCACAGTTCATGGTTCTTAGTTATACTGGGTTTTTTTTTCTTGGTTTCCTGGATGTCTGTGGGATTTATATGCAATAATTATCTTAAATACAGATGACATAGTCCCAATGGTGAGGAAGTCCACAGACTCAGTACACAGAAGTCTTCAGTGTGTTTAATATTCCCAATAGGAGTATCTGTACTGGGAGCACATCAGTGTGGTTGATGGTTGTACACTCTGACCTTTCACCATCTCTAGCATCGTGAGTGATGTCTTACAAGGTCTTGTTTTCCCCTTTTCCAGGTATCATACAGACTGTTTGAAGACATGGGCCTCTTTGAGGCCTTTAAAATCCCGGTTAGGGAATTTATGAATTATTTTCATGCTTTGGAGATCGGATACAGGGACATTCCTTGTGAGTATATGTAAGCAAATCCAGTGCTTGCTCTTCAGACCTGCAGAGAGCGGTGGGAGGTCCAGCTGTTACCTAATCTATGTGACATCATTGTATATCAGTGGCTGCTGTTAGAAACCTGTCTCCTTCTCTGCACACTGTGTGCGACCCTGGAGCCTCACCCACCTCCTCCAGCCTCATTTCTTGGTCTTGAAAATAGGGTCATGAGATCTGCTTCACATGAATGTCAGGATGAAATAGGATGATACTTCTTAAAAGGTTAGAATATGTACCTTGCATATCTTTCATAATTGTTTGAGGTAAGACTGAATGTTAAATTTAAATTTATCCTCATTAAATAATCACCTGCTTCCAGTGAGTGAATTTAAACTCTTATCAAGATATCTAATTAGTTCAATAATTGAAACAAGAACATTGGATGCTTTCTCAAGATGAGATATATCTGGTAGGTGTTCAGAAGGGACAGAAGGAAGTGGCTGGGTTAATAGTATAGAAAAGAAGAAACATGCAAAAATGGTGATGGGGAAGTTGTAAAAAAATAAACCCCAAGATGAGGGCACAGTCAAGAATTTCAGTTTTATTATTTATAAAAATTATAATAATGAAGACAGAACGCCAAAGAGAGGCTCAACCTTCTGTCAAATCCACATAACCACCGCACATAAGCATGATTGCTGTGCAATACTGTAGAATGGAGGGAGCTGAAGAACATGTCCAAAGACCCAACTAAAGGAGCTCTGGAGGTGCATAGCATCCATATGGTCTTTCAAATGAAGAGTCCTACGCAATCTGGTAATTTGGACATGCCTTAGGGATGTGCTCTTTGTAGACTCTGGCAGCATGCGCAGTAAAATTGGATGTGGGTCATTTCCAACATGATTTCCCTTTTAAGTTTGCTTTTGTGCATTTTGAACTTCAAAAGCCCATAGCTTTGGCAGTTATAAAGACTTGAAGGGCTGGGGTGTAGCCCCATTGGTAAAGTACTTCCCTGGCAAGAAGGAAGTCTGGTGGCACTTGTCTGTAATTTTCAGCATTCAGAATGCTGCGGCAGGAGGATCAGAAATCCAAGGATATCCAGGACCATATAATGAGTTTAAAACAATCTTGAATGATAGGGAGAGACTCCCTGTCTTAAAAGCAAAAACAGAAAAGAAATTGAAATTAATTTTAAAAATGCTTGTACGTAGACACAAATACTTGGCAAATATCTCTGAAAAGGTTGAATGTGCTAGCCTAGTGAGCTGTGTTTAAGATACTCACATGAAGATGCATAGGACATACTATGACAGGAGGAAAGGAGGAATGCAGTCTGCCACTGAGATGGGCTGAGGAATGCAAGATCAAGAATGGGCAGAATCAGTCAGTTGGCCTTGGGGAAGAGGTGCTTAATGATACTGGGTCCCTTGGGGAAGTCTGGCCACTGAAGCCTGTGGAAGTTGGAAGAGAGAGAAGAAAAGGGGGTTGTTGCAGGGGAATCTGGCAACATGCCTGGCTTCCTTTAATGTGACTTTCCCAGGGCTCACCCTGGTCAAATGCCAGCAAGTGACATAAATGTTAGTGATTTCACAAGGATTAGGGAGTTACATAAATAAACACTTTTTCAGCAAAGAAGCCACAGGGAAGCAAAAATACAGTAAGGCACTAGACAGTATTTACAAATTACTTTTTTTATTCACAAGTGTATTTTAATTTCTGATCAGCAGGCTTTATTGAATTCATTTAGATGCCACACTGCATAGAAATGCTGTGATGTGTGACCATGCTGCTTTGCTGTGATCTAGAACACATGGCTGTTTGCAGCGTCACATGAGACGATGGGAAACACAGGGGCCCAGTATCCAAGTATAAAAAGCTTCCAGATTCTAAAGCTTGTCATTTTATGTTTTATGTTTCCCAATTTTAGATGAGTAAATAATTTGTTTTTTAAAGTATTGAATTGTCCATCCACAGAATAATTTATATAGTAAGGATACTTACAGGGCAAACAGGTTGGCTCCATGGATAAGGATGGTTTCCGTCAGAGCTGAGAACCCAAGATTGATCCCTTGAACCCCATGGTAGGAGTACAGAATACATTCCCACGGGTTTTTCTCCGACCTCCAGAGTGTGCTTGTGTGTGTGTGTGTGTGTGTGTGTGTGTGTGTGTGTGTGTGTGGATATAAGAAATAAGGAAGCATTAAAATAAACAAACTCACTTGCACTATCCGAGGTCTCTTGGCTCCTTGCAATTCCATCTCCTGGGAAAGCTTTAGCTTGATTAGCACTGCATCAAAATATGATGTCTCCTCTCTGTTGAGCTTAGACACTTAGCCTAATGTGAGCAAGCTATGAAAGCCTTGCTTCTCATAGTTTTAATCACCGATACAAACATTCACTGGTCTGAATATTTTCATATGGACACCCCTGAAGAATCACACGTCTGATGGCTTTCTGTAAACAGACCGACAACTAACATTAAAAAGCTGTGGATGGAAAGTGAAAATGGAATCAGATGAACCGTGACTTGCTACTTTATTCACACTTTAGAGATTAAGTCTTTAATCAGAGTTTGCCTGTAACACCGTTCAGGGCAAAGGGGAGCATAAAACTTAACTGTCATTCATGTGAGTCTCAGTTCATCTAGATGCAGCTCTGAAAAGGAAGGGATTAAGGAAGAAAGTTCATGAAGCAGCAGGTGATATACTAGTCGACATAGGCAACTTATTAGTAGAAGTGTGAAAAATATATGATTTCTTGGTGAAGATTGGTGCCAATGGACACCTGCTGATTCCTAATGGTAAAGGAGGATACGAGGTGTTAGACATTGTCACTGGTCCCCTCAGCTAAGCATCTTTGCTGTAAATAAAGAAGAAGATGCATTCATCCAAGATGATTTTTGATCCTCCAAACCATTCATCTGAGTTAGGTCTTTCTTTCTACATCTCTATGTGGTTTTTTTATACAGGAGCAAAGAAACAAATGTAAGAACGACATGTTGTGTTTCCGAACACATAGGCTTCTGGAAGAATCAGACACTGACTTTTCCACTTTGGATATCTGCTTGCACAATAAATGCTGTGGATGTGATTTTTTTGTTACTGGTAGAAATGATAGAATTGGTGGAAATATTTTCCGGAAGTACCTATCCAGGGAAGTTTGGCAGTGCCTTTCTTGAATAAAGTGTGGCCACAGAAGTGTCTGTCCAGTAGATGGCACTCTTAATCCTTGGACCCGAGTTCACCAGCTGATGTGCGCTCACTCCTTTGCATCCTTACAGACCATAATAGAATCCATGCCACTGATGTTTTGCACGCTGTGTGGTATCTCACAACGCAGCCGATTCCTGGCCTCCCCAGCGTGATTAGTGATCACGGATCAGCAAGCGACTCGGGTGTGTATGAATTATGCCTGTGCTTCTTGTACGAGCCAGGAACTCTGATCACGTGCTTCGTTTTCAAAGGAAATCAGAACAATGGTACAGCTTTGCAGTTTTTAAGAATGTCTGTCACTTTCACTTCTTTTCCTCAGATTCTGACAGTGGACACATGGGATATGTGTTTTCAAAAATGTATCATGTGTCAGATGACAAATATGGATGTCTGTCTGGGAATATTCCAGCCTTAGAGTTGATGGCCTTGTATGTCGCCGCAGCCATGCATGACTATGATCACCCAGGGAGGACAAATGCTTTCTTGGTTGCCACTAGTGCTCCTCAGGTAAAGGTTCAATTTTCATGAGGAGAAAATAATCTAAGGTACATTTCTTAGAGTATACAATTAATTTTACAAATATGATTTGTAAGAGGCACTCAAGTCTGTACAGAACCGACCTATCCTTAGTGCTCAGGAAAATTCTTAGAGAGCTTGTTAATTTCCAAGGATGTCGGGGCTTGTGCTAAGATAGTTATAGCAGATGTTCAACCTTGTTACATAGAAAGATCGTTTCTCAGTTGCCTTCTTAGGAGAGAATCAAATGACTAACAGTGAATACCCTCAACAAAGCAAAAACAGCTTACAAACACATTCTTTTCTGAAAAGACTGGAGAACCATGTTTTTCTTGGTCCTTTAAAAGCATAAGACTTTGTTTGGAAACCTTACTCTTTGAAAATATTTTAATGGCAACACTTATTCTTAGTGTTTGTATTTTCATTGGTAGGAATTTATTGTCCATTTATCTTATACATTGGGAAGAATTCATTTTGCCTGAACAAAGTTTCCTCAAATGAAAATTTTCTTAAAATAATTATATACATAATTTATATCTAATATATAATTTATACATGTAATACTATATATAATTGTATATAATGATTTGCAGAAAAGGTTTTAAACTTATCTGTCAGGAAATAGAATTACCCAAAAAAGGCATTAACAGTCAAGATAATTTTTAATAGCTAGCATAAAACTGAGGAATTGAAAGCCTTCCGTATCCTTAGAGACTTTTGTGTTTCCTTTTTAACTTAAGAAGTTAGACCCCCTCTTCTCCTTCCTTCCACACTAGGCGGTGCTGTACAATGACCGTTCAGTTCTGGAGAACCATCATGCAGCTGCAGCGTGGAATCTCTTCATGTCCCGGCCAGAGTATAATTTCTTGGGTAACCTGGACCATGTGGAATTTAAGCATTTCCGGTTCCTAGTCATTGAAGCAATTTTGGCTACTGACCTGAAGAAACACTTTGACTTTGTAGCCAAATTTAATGCCAAGGTAAGTAGATCTCTGCCAGTGTTCATTTTATGACATATCAAAGGGGTCTTATAATCAAAGAATTTAACGAAACTCAATCACCGTGAGCTTTCTGTGAGAAAGAAATGGTTGAACTATTTATCCCTAAGCTGGCCTCTAGGCATACTCTGGGTCTAGATGCTTGCTAAGTTGAGGTCTTGGCTGTGTATGTTAGACTTTGTTCTACAGAGAATAGGAAACATTAGCTGCCACTGTTGCTTTGTTTGATTTAACATATAATCCTGTCTACAGTGTATGAGGTAAATTATCTGACAGCAAAAGGAAGGGAAGAAAACTTGAAGCAAAACTTCATGTGTCGAACTTAAAAGTCCAAGTATTCATTCAAGAAAGCTTCTTATTCGTTCCTTGGAAGAAGCCTTAGTCAGTAAAGTATTTGCTTTGTCAGCATGAAGACCTAAGTTTGACCCTTAGAACCCACATTTGAAAAAACAAAAGTAAAAAGCTGAGCCTGGTAGTGCTCATGTATAATGTCAGTGCCTCAGCATTGGAGAGGCAAACACAGGAGGCTCCAGAGTCTCACTGGCCTGCAGCCTGGCCTAGTCAGAGAGAGACACTGTCTATAAAGCTCCTGAGCAAAGATACACGAGGTTGGCCCATGCCCCCTACACAACCACTCACACACACACTCCTGCACGTACATTTATGCATACACATACAAAAGAAAACGTCTTACTATAGTTTTGTGATTTAGTAGAAATTAATGCTATGTGCTAGCTTCAAGCAGGATCTCTTATAAGTTCAGTAATAGTTACTTTATTAGAAATTAATGCTATGTGCTAGCTTCCAGAAGGATCTCTTGTAAGTTCAGTAATAGTTTCTTCTTCATTGATTAATTTTGGTTGAACTACACCAACTTTTTATCTTCAGTGCAAGCTGCTGACATTAGTTCCAGAATCTGAAGTCCTCATGTTTGATGTTCTTGTTCCTACACAGAAAGAAGACAATAAAATTCTATTGTCATTTTTCATGTTCTACATGAGATGTCATAGAGACAGAACATATTGATTTTGTCCCTCAAACAGGTGAACGATGATGTTGGGATAGATTGGACCAATGAAAATGATCGTCTCCTGGTGTGTCAAATGTGTATAAAGTTGGCAGACATTAATGGGCCTGCTAAGTGTAAAGAACTCCACCTGAAGTGGACGGAGGGCATCGCCAGTGAGTTTTATGAGCAGGTAACTCACCAAGCTGCTTTACCCACCACAAGCTATGTGTCCTTGTTGTGTACAAGTACAAAGCTTCTCTCCAGCCATGACAGCATGATCATTCCATCTACATTCATAATTGTGCCAAACATATACACTGGGAAATTTCAGTGGGAATTTAAAAATGGCACATGAAAATGAACTAAACTCTTGAACACTAAGGTAAAATTATCTGCAGGCATTTTGGAGAGACATGTCAATATGACAGAATAGTCTAGTGAGATGCTATGACACCTTTGAAATGCTGGACTGCTACAGGGTTGCTTATTGTAGTAAAAGTAACATTAGATGTGCATAAGAAAACCTCAATTAACTGCTTTCCTAGCTAAGTAACAATGTACGAAAGAGATACATGTGTGTATATGTGTGTGTGAAGTGTGTGTATGGTGTGTATGTATGTTGTGTGTATGATGTATATGATGTGTGGGGGGTATGTGTGTGTGTGTGGTGTATGGGGGTTGTTTGGGTGTATATGTGTTGGAAGAATGGCACTTGTTGGTTCCTGGCTGCTCAGTCCAAAAATAATCACACAGAAACTGTATTATTTAAAACACCTCTTGGCCCTTTAGCTCTAGCTTTTTATTTTCTAACTCTTACATCTTAATTAACCCATTTCCATTAATCTGTGCATCACCACAATGTTATGACCTACCAGCAAAATTTCAGCACATCTGTCTCCGATGGGGGCTCCATGTCTTCTCCTGACTCTGCCTCCTTTCTCCCAGCATTGGCCCAAGGCAGTTTCTTTATTAACCAATGGTATTCACAGCATACAAAGGGAAATCCCACATGTGTGTGTCTGATGTGGGTGTGTGATGTGTGTGTAGGGTGTGTGTGTGTGGTGTGTATGCATGTGTGTATGGGGATTCTCTGTGTGTGGTGTGTGTGTCATATGTCTGTGGTGTGTGTATGGTGTATGTTTGTGTGTGGTGTATGTATGTGTTGTGTGTGTGCATGTGTGTATGGGGATTATATGTGTGTGTCATGTGTGTGTGGTGTGTGTATGGTGTGTGTTTATGTGTTATGTATGTATGTGTGGTGTGTGTGCATGTGTGCTGTATGTGTCTTGTGTGTGGTGTGTATATATGGTGTATATGGTGTGAAGTGTGTGTGTGGTGTGCGTGTGTGTATGGTGTGTGTGTGGTGTATGTGTCTGTGTGTGTAGTGTGTGTGTGGTGTGTGTCTATAGTATGTATGTGTGTATATGGGGTGTGTATGGTTTGTGTGTGTGGTGTGTGTGTGCATGTGTGGTGTGTGTATCTGTGAATGTGAGGTATACATGTGTGTGTGTGCATAGACACATAAACTCTATGTATGATACAAGAACAAAATATTTAGGAGACTCCATGAAAAGCCACTACATACTGGCAAGCATGGATGACCATCCCCACATAAACCTCCATTGATCTAATTATATTTGCAGTTCTGAACAACTTTCTTAAAAAGTTTGGTATTAAATGAGAGGAGAGGAAGGCGAGGAATCAGTGACTTATTGGGTTGTGAAAAAAAGTGAAGATGTTTCCCCTGGAGGGAAACACAGATGGTGGAGTGACTGTGGTCCAGTGTTAGAAGCCATGTGTGCAGCTTTAAAATTGGTTTCTTTGCACATTGCTGTGGCATTTGAGCAGGGAAGTCCTCTCAAGTACTTATCACAGAGCTGATCCAAAATGCATGTTAAGTTCTTCTTGAGTGCCCTAAAGACCACAAGGATAAGTTAGCATGGTGGCACAAGTTTGAAATCCCAACATGGAAAGGTTGAGGCAGGACCTCCAGGGATTGTAGTGTGAGGTCAGATCACAGAGGTATGACAGTAACAAGTGTACCCCTCTTAGTATTAAAGGTGCCCAACCAGGATGGGCACTTTATAATGAGTGGTGCTTAAATAGGAATTGGAATAAACTTTTAAGATTTATGTATTTATTTCAGCATTCATATGCAAAATAAAATATTTATGCTTTTAAAAATAGTGCATTGCCTTTTCTACTAATGGCATTATCAATCATGGTAAAGTATTAAGATATAGAAAATAAGAAAGAAAAGGAAAAATCCACATACTCTGGCTTGTAATTTTATTAATTTTTAAAGTTTTCTAGGTAACCTCTTTTTTATGAGCTGTTTTATTCTCATAAATATTTGAGGCAGTTAAAGACAAAAATTGTAATATATAAGAATATTAAAAACATAATCACAGCAGATACAAATTAAACAAAATCTGACCCAATAAAGGAACTTAAATAGGGCAAGAAAATGGTTTATGCTTTGTAGAAATCAAGCCAAAAAGACAAGCATAATAGGGGTGTGTCTCAACTGGCCGCATGCTTGCCTAGTATGCAGGAAGCCTTCAGTTCAAACCCCAGCACCACTGAAGCAGTGGTGCATATCAGTAATCTCATTAAATGTCCCCTTGAAAGCAAACCAAAAACTCAGGACTGCACAGTTAACAAATACCAGGAAGAAGGTCCTTCTGTGGGTATTTTAGCCTTCAGCACAGTGACTCAGAGCAGTGACATCAAGGGATTTTATGTGGCTATCTGGGTTATGGTATATCCACACGTTAAATATCAGGTGAATGTTGTCTTATGTTTATAGTTCTCTGTCATTTACCTTTGTCATTGTGAATCTGTATGTCTAGGGTGATGAAGAAGCCAGCCTCGGTTTGCCCATAAGTCCCTTTATGGACCGCTCTGCCCCGCAGCTGGCCAACCTTCAAGAATCCTTTATCTCACACATTGTGGGTCCTCTATGCCACTCGTATGACTCTGCGGGTCTCATGCCAGGAAAATGGGTGGATGACAGTGATGATTCAGGAGACACTGATGACCCAGAAGAAGAGGAGGAAGAAGCTGAAACACCAAACGAGGAGGAAACCTGTGAAAATAATACAGCTCCCAGTAAGCCAAAAAACCTATTTATGATGAGAGTTTCTTGGGGTGATTTCTGCTTTGGGTTCAGAGGAATTTATGCTTCTCATAAATTACATACTTTAAGTCCAACTATCCTTTGCTGGGTTGGGTACAAAATAGCTGCCTGTAGCATCATAGAGACAGCAGAAGATGGAAAGTGTGACAATCAGATATCATACAGAGATGTTCTCTCACAAAGCGATGAAATAGAGTTGATAACTAGCTTCAGAATTTCTGAATGATTTAGAATTTCAGTTACCGTATGAATCAATTGCAAGCTTTTTTCATGGTTGAGTTGGGGATGGGAAGAGATAAGAGATAAGAGATAAGAGATATGGTCTTTTACTTAACAATTGCTCACTCTACATATATCTTCTGTGCCTGGACATTAGTCGTAGGACTAACAGTAGACCTGTGGACAAAAAAAGAGTAAGTCCTTGTCCTTTTTGATGTATATTCTAGAAGAATCACAGATATTTGGCAACACAAACCAGTATGTTCATAATGTGTTAGGTACTGATGGATACAATAGATTAGTTTGGGGGTTCCGGTTCACTCTTTGCTTGTCTTACTTTTTGAGGGGATATAAATATTGCAGAGAATTTTAAAATGATGTATCTAGGAAGAGAGAAAGATTTTAATATGTCTTAAAAGACCTGTAAAAAAATGAAGGAATATTCCATGGGAATCTATGTGGAAATGGATCTTAAGAAAAGGAACAGGCAGTGGCTCCAAGGTCCTACCCTGGGTGTTAGGAAGAGGTGGTGTAGGAGGTCCTTCTGTATTTGTGTTGCTTTCATTGGTTGAATAAAGA
>LOJH01048422.1:0-10207 GCA_001685095.1 Ellobius talpinus
CCAGAAGCCACTGCAGAGGATGGGGATTATTTCACCTCACAACTCTCAGGTCACACTCCATCGCTGAGGGAAGTCAGGGCAGGGACCGGGAGGCAGGAGCTGACACAGAGGCCGTGGAGGGCGCTGCTTGCTGCTGCCTTGCTCCCCATGGCTCGCTCTGCCTGCTGTGTTACAGAACCCAGGACCACCTGCCCAGGCGTGGCACCACCCACAGAGGGCTGGGCCCTCCTGTAGCAATCATTAATCAAAAAAATGCCTCAAAGACTTGCCTACAGGTCATCTGAGGGAGGCGTGTCCTCTTCTGGAACGACTCCAGGTCTGTGTCAACCTGACAAAAAAATTAACCAGCACAGCTCGTTACCTCAAAGAATGCAGGCTTTGCCCTTCATGACTCACTGGAACTGCTGTCCTAACGTAATGCCAAATCCAGCACTCTCTGCAGGTAGAAAAGACACTAAGTACACATGTTCAAGGGGAATGAAGAGATGGGGGAGGGAGGGAGCAAGAAACAGGCCAAAAATCAGAGAAGGGTCCGCTAAGATGAGGACTCCAGCGGGGTATAACCACTCATGCCTGCAACCCCAGCACCTGGGAGGCTGGGGTGAGATCGCTGTGAGTTTGAAACCTGTCTGGGCAGAATGAGATTGCTGAAGGGGGAAAAGAAGAAATACAACAACCATCATGGCAGTAAAAAGCACCATCTGAGGTTCCAGAGGGACAGCTCAGCAGTTAGAAAGCATTGCTGCCCTTGCAGAGGAACCAGCATTCGGTTCCCAGCATCCCTACAGTGGCTCACAAACATCCACAACTCCAGTCCTGGGGAATCTGATGCCTCCTCTCACCTCCTCCGGCACCAGCCGTGTACTCGGTGCACACACATACGCACAGGCAAATCATACACAGAAAATAACATTTGAAAATCTCAAAAGGAGAGAGGGACAGCACCACTGGATGCCACCAGACACTGTCCGCAGCTTTGGTGGTGTGGTGGGACAGCCTCATCACAGCCGGTATCATCAAGAAGACAAGCCGCAGAGAGCTGGAGAGTGAAGGGAGGCAGGATGTGGGAGGCGTGGAGACGGGCTTCCATAAAGACCTGTTAGGAAGGGAGCACTCAGCAGCTGGGCCGAGGTATGCAAGGTCATCAGAGATGTGTGTTCCCTATTTACAAGAAAAACTCAGAAGAGACCACTTCACCCATACACTTACCAAACATTTACCTGGGCAAAATAAAATCTAGGAGCTTTATCAAGGCGATCTCACTGTCCTTTCTATCATGAGGGTTCTGAAGGACAGACAGTCTCCTTCACCACAGCAAAGACACACCCCCAAGTCAAGGGGGGAGCAAGTGAGAGGCTCCCAGCTCTGGGAGTACCCCAAGAGTCTCTGAGGAATCCACAGGAGAGAACGCCAGCTCTGCCTAGGTCCAGGCTTGTTCTCTCAGAAGAGGAGGACCAAAAAACGGAGAAACGCAGCTTTGGAAAGAGAAAATGACCAAGGGGGTGGAGTGGTAGGAACACAGCTGAGTGTGAACAGAAACAAGCAGGAAAGCGAGGGAGTGCTTGGTGGTTTGGGGGGTTTTCCTGGGGGGAGGGAGGTTGTGTTGCTTTGTTTCTTTGGCTGGGCTAAGTGTGAGATGTGGAACAATCTTGAAGCCAGAGATAAAATGCAAAGAACACACAGGGATGACCAAATCCAAGAAACTTAACTGAGAAACTGTGCCTAGAGCTCAGCCTGGATCAGACACCAAAGTTAACACTCAGCTGGAGTCTTATTCGACACGCACAGCCAGCCAGGAATAGCCGTGGCTGGGCCTAGACGAGACTGCAAATGAAAGACTTAACTACAGGGCCAGACTGGCCACGTCACAGAGAAGTGCCGGGCAAGGGCTGACGGGACCGGGAGGACCGCGGGCTGGGGATGGGCTGTCACTAGAAAGGGACAGCGTGAGAAGCTGAAGGATGTGCACTTACAGCAAAGACAGCGGGTCGGGCTGAGCCAGAGACAAGAGGCCCACCACTGCCTGCTCTGCAGGCTCCTCTGCCCATCCTGCACACAGCAGAATGCCCTCAAGTGCTATCCTCGCTCCTCTAACGGCACTTACTGCTTTCACCACCACCCCGGTCGCTCCCTGAGTGTCTCCTGTGTCTCCACCTGGACTCTGAAGACACTTCGACATTCACCTTCCAAACAAACGAGCTTCTTCTCTGCATTCCCCATTTTAGTGAGCGGTAACGCAAGACCATAAACCGTCGCCTCAGATCCCTTCTCCTCCCCTCGATCTAAAGTGCTTGATTGACACACTACCCAGCTCAACACCTTTCTTTCCATTCCTCCCTATGCTGTGTATACCAGTTGGTCTTTGCCAACTTGACATAAACACAGACACATCTAGTGAGAGGGGTCTCAAGTGAAGACTTGCCTCCATCACATCAGCTCGTGGGCAGGCCCAGCCCCCTATGGGTGGAACAAAGGAAGCTGAGCAAGTCATGGACAGCAAGTAGCAAGCAGCACTCGCACGGTCTCTGCCTCAGTTTCTACTACAGGCTCCTGACTTGAGCTCTTGTCCTGGCTCCCCTCCATGTGGCCTGTAAGCTGAAATGAATAAACCCTTTCCTCCAAGTGGCTGTCAATCACGGTGTCTTTATTACAGTAGTGGGAACTAGGGCACTGTCCGTTCTCAGTGTTACCATCTTAATCAGGCCTTCGGCATCTCCCCACAAGAGCAGCTGTTCTCCCTCCCTTCCTGTGGGCCCATCTCTCGCCTCGATGCTTGTTTAACTGACTCTCGGGGAAAGTCTTTAAAAAGACAGATTTCAGAAAGCTGAGAAGGGAGTCCAGATTTCGGTAGCCAGATCAGCCTTCTGGAAAGTTAACTCTGAGACGGGACCCAGAAAGGCATGTAAACACGCTCTGCGCTGGCTGGAAACTTCACCTCCCATTTTCTTCCCACTGTGAGCAGACTCAACACCGGTCCTAGACCTTGTCGCCTCCTCCCACACCTCAGGATTCTGCCCTTTCGTTTATACTAACTCTTCACGCTCACACGCCCCACAACAGTGTTAACAACGCCCCAGATAGTCTCTCTGGATGTAAGCTCTCCCGTGATCACCGCAAAGTGCAGCTCCCCCATGTGACCCATTCACGAAATGCATCTCCAGCTCAAGGCCACCTCTCTGCATCCTACTCACTCCTTGGTCACCGCAATCTCACATATCTCCATGACGACGGGACAAGCTGTTCTGGAAAGGTTCTGGGAGTGCCCCTTCCTTCCAAAAAGGCCACATTTTGGGACTTGGTTTTGAACCTTGGCAGCATTTGTCTATGAACTGCTCCTTCCCTTGAATCTTCGCACATGCACACACACGCTCCTCGGCCAGCTTCCCCAACTCTACGCTTCTCGCTCACAGACATTCTAACGTCTACAGGTTGTGGCCCCAGTTTCTGTCGCACTTTACACTGCCCACTGAGGACTTCACCTCAGGACTGCTCACTCCAGCCATCAACAAGCCCCTAGTTCTTTACCTCTTGCCTCTTGACCTTGTCCTGCCATGTTCAGTGCTCTCCACTGTTGGGCCTAACAAACCTTCACCTCAATCAATCAATCAATCAATCAATATCAGCTCAAATACTGCTTCTTGCAAGCAAGTTGGTCTCTCCCCCACCAGACGCCCTGCGATAAACACACTGCCCTGAGCACAGCTGTACTTCTAGACACGGAATTCCTTGGGAACTGCTGTGTGCATCATACATAGCAAATATATACTGTGATGCGAATGAGCAATGAGAACACGTATTAATAAAATGACTGCACGTATGATTCCGTGCAGACTGGAGCGACAGGACTATGCACTACTCAAAAGCACATTTAACCAATCCTAACTGACTCAGAGCAGGACTGTTCAGAAATATGGTCACAAAGGCCCTCCCCCTGGCTCACAGCCCTGGCAGCACACGCCTCCTTCAGAACGCTGTACACAATCTGCTGCACCTGGGTTGATCCTCGTGCACGCTGCCTCCTTTCTCCAAAATGATTTTCTGTTGCAGATATTCGTTGACACTGTAAAGATGTGTGTGTCTCTGCCTAAGGCACCTTCTGATTGGTTTAATAAGAGCTAAATGGCCAATAGCTAAGCAGGAGAGATAGGCTGGACTTTGGGCAGAGAGTGGAATCTAGGTGCTTGAAATATGCCAGCCAGATGTGAAATGATTCGGGCACACAGAATGGGACAGAGGTAAAAGTCATGTGCTAGAATGGAAATTCATAAAAATATGGGTTAATTTAAGTTATAAGAGCTAGTTCAAAACAACTAAGCTAAAGGCCAAGCTTTCATAATTAATAATACGTCTCCAGGCCATTATTTGGGAGCCCTGGCAGCAGAAAAGAAAGTCCGACTACAGCTTACATGCCTGGCTCCTTTACACGCCCAAGGCTTCTTCCCTACACACAGTGCAGCACTGTGCCGTAATTTCCACCTCTGCCTTGACTGCATGTGACACCACTGGGAAGCTTTAGTTACTTATTCATCTATTACTACATGTGACACCATTGGAAAGTTTTAGTTACTTATTAATCTATTTCATGGTGGATTCCTTTATTCTCCACTTTACCATCTAGATAAACCACACATGGTTTCAGGAGGTACTCAACAGACACCTGTTGAGTGAATGGGGGTACTTAGACACCTGCTGAGTGAATGGGGTTACACTAACAGACACCTGCTGAGTGAATGGGGGTACCCAACAGACACCTGCTGAGTGAATGGGGTACTCAACAGACACCTGCTGAGTGAATGGGGTTACACTAACAGACACCTGCTGAGTGAATGGGGTTCTCAACAAACACCTGCTGAGTGAATAGGGGGGTAGTGTTAACATTAAAGCGCCCCTTATCTCCTAATTACAATGTGAGAAAAATGCAGGTGCAGGAAATGGCAGGGATCTCTCTCCACCTCTAGGGCAGAGATGCTCACCCTTCCTGAGGACCCTCACTCAGGAGCAGACCTCTGCTTCACCACACAGCGGTCAATCTGCCTATCCGAAGGATGTCACTCAACGGGGTGGTTACATGGGAGAAAATGCTGATGCAGGAAAAGCCGCTAACATTCAGGACCTGAACTGGTTCTATGGAATGGAAATGACTGGTCTAGGGGAACCACCATGCTCTACAGTCAACACAAGCACAGAACCTAAGGCTTGCTCAGCACTGTGTTCCCAAAACCAAACACACACAGGTCCTGAATACTTGTTAAGTGTGCACAGAAAGCAGGTCCCACAAGGAAAAGCCATCCCATTAACTGCTACACTCTGATACGCTTATTTCAGACGGTGAAGAGAGCCGAGCTACCTGTGCTATTGGTAACAAGGAACCACCTTTCCTAGAGTTCTGCCGCTTCAACCTGGACTACATTTTGCCCACACAACCTAATCTGTAACATGGTACTGCTTGCTATTAATCAGATTTCTCCTGCATGCGTGTGCGTGTATGTGTGAAACTTGATGTTGGATGTCTACCTCAATCACTCCTCCACTTATTTATTAATCTATGTACTTACTTATTTTGGGGGGTGCATGGTCTCCCACTGGACTTGGAACTTAGCAGCTTAGCCAGACTGGCTGGCTAGCAGCCCTGGGGATCCTCTTGTCTCCCCCTCTCATTGGCAGGGTTACAGACACACACTGCCATACCTGGCTTTTACCTGGGTACTGGAAATTAGATCTTCACGCTTCCAGTGCAAGCATCTTACCTGCTGAACCATCTCCTCAGCCAGTCTCTCACTTTTTAACACTGATGTGTATGTTTGCTGGAAAAGGATGGCTCAATGTGCCAAGAACAACTAAATCGAAGAAATTTACTGCCAATGTCATATCCACCTACAAACCATAGCCCTAGGAAAGGCACACTACCTTATTCCTCCAACGAGTATTTTGAAGATGAACTCACTAGTAGCTCTGATGGATTCTGGGGCCAATAGGTGAAGGATTCCATAAATCAGCTATGAAATACGACGGAATTGTAAATAAACATTAACGCACTTCAAAGCCTAAGGTGAGATGGGAGGATGATTTAGGATGATGTCGTTGGCTCTGGCAGTTACTCACTCAGCTCTCTGAACGACTCCTGACATTCACAACAGAACGTACTTTTTTCTGGAGATGCCAGGCACTTCTGTGCTCTGGCAACAGAAACTTGGCATGTGGGAAGTACCAACAGCGATAAGTAACTGCGAATTGAAGCTTGTTCAAACAGTTTGCTACTGGTGTATCAGCGCCTAATCTCAGCACTGTGTAGTTAAGAGTCCGCTCTCTCTAAAGTCAATTCAACACAGTGGGTGTGGGGGAAAGGTGCTTCAGAGGCTGAAACTTCTGGGCCTTCAACCTCCTGACCACCGCTGACACTCCAGGCGGATGCAGGTGATCACATCCAGGAGCAAAGCGTGCTCTCTCTCGCCAAATGACTTCCTAACTGCACTTTAAAGCGCTTTAGTCAGTTTTCCGGCTCCCCAAAAAACTCATCAGGGACAAAGGGGAACAAGTACACGAGAGTTAAAACTAAGGGGACAGGCAGATCCTGGAGGGGAGGGTGAAATCCACACGTTCCAGGAGTCAGGTGGGTCCCAAAGCTGCTCGTATGAATGAAAGGGGAGAGGGAAGCGGGCAGGATTCCTGCGTCGCCCCGACGGGGATGTCGTCCGGCCCCGCACTAGAGCCATCAAGGGTGTGCGTGGGCCCGGGCCACGAGAGCAGCGGGGCAGGCGGCCGGACCCCAACTGCCAAGCCCACCTGCATGCAGCAGGGCAGGAGCTGCTGCTCACCGTGCCTCGGGAGGTGCCGGGAACCGACTGGACCTGGCGCCCCCTTCGGCCTTCGGGGCTGCGGTGGGGACGGTACCCGCTGCCCCCACCCCAAGAACTGCCAAGGCTCGGACGCGGGACGCAAGGGGCCCCCTAGCCTTTTGCAAAGCCGAGTCCCCGGGGCCCCCAAGCCGGGTCCGGGAAGTGCCCAGGACGGAGCGAAGAGAGCCCCAAGGATGGAGAAGCCGGTACTCACAAAGCCCACTGGTGCCGGTGCTGGTGAACATGGTCCCGCCGGACCCAGAGCCCCCACGGGGCGTCAGGGGGAGGGGAGGCGGAGGTGGAGAACCCCCCCAGCGATCGCGCAGGCGCACTCTCAACCAGAGAGCAAAGTCGGCCCGGCGAAGCGCTCCCGAGCCGCCAGGAAGAAGGCGCATGCGCGGTCTGTGGGGCGAGCACGCTCGGCCGGAATCCTCCTCTTCCTGCTAGGACCGGAAGTGCGTGCGGGAGGGCGGGTCGGACGCGCCGATCGTTCCGGTAGGCCCGGCTGGTTTGGGAAAGGCGTCTGCAGACGCCGGAGTTCCCAGTGCGGAGCTTCTGCTTGCAGGACGGCAGTGGCAGTCGGTCCTTCCGCAGTAGAGTATCAGGCCGTTCTCGAGACCCTGACCTTTAACAGGGCGAGCTGGCCTCGGTTTGCACGCATGCTCAGTACCTCCGAGCAGGCCTCGGGGCTCAGCGAACCCGGGTATCAGAAAACAGTTTGAGCATCCGGTGACCCGCCATAGAAAATTGTTTTTAATTTAATTTTTTCTTTAAGGATATGTACTATAGGGAAGTTGAAAGGACATGCCACGGAAGTATGGGCAGAATGCTTTCAAAAAATCTTGAGAATTTTTAGGGTTTGGCCAACATGTTAAATCTAAGTTTAGATTTGTAAAATACAACATAGCTTTAGTTCAGTAAGTCAAAGTATTCACATTATTCCAGAACCTAGAGGCGTGAGTGATTTTTATGCCTTTTAGCCATTACGTTTAGTTGATTCATAAGCGTGAAGTACATTTAACTTTATTTTCTTCCAGTTCAGTTAATTTTTTCTTGCCGGAAATGATTGTCCCAAGGTCTGTGATGTTTGCAGCCGCTGATACCCACAAAATCTGTAGCCCACATGAGAGTGATTCTCGGCCCGTGCGGGGGTTCCTGGGGGGGCGTAAGGGTGTTCAGAAAACTGGAGCCATGCTTGTAGTAATGCTAAAACGTTTACTTTTCTTGTTCGTCCATGAGTCCTAGCGTCTTCCAGTTAACCAGCGCCTAGCAAAACGGCTGGAACTGCGAGGCAAAGAAGTAGGCGTTAAGGCCGTTCCCTAGCTGCCGTTAATCTTAAAGAAGCTCCCGTTTAAACTTTGGCATTACATGAAAAAGGGGGAAAGATACCTACTTAATCTAAAAGGGCCACTGGAATGCTTGCTTTTCCAAATCCAGATCTCTTCTGGGTGAGCTTTCCTTAATGTACTCCTTCCAAAACCACACCAAACTAAAACGGGAAGTGCACAGGAAGTCCTACTGAGCCAGACATCAAAAGCATTTTTCCTTAAAATGGTTTCCCTTGGAGAGCACCCGGTGTCAGAACTGAACATTTGAATGTGTACTGGACCTTTTTGTCTATTTTAGCTAAGAAATGACTGTCAGATGATGAAATAGAGATGACAGCGGTAGCTTATAGAGATTTAGGGGAAGTTTCAAAGTCATATTATTGTCTCTAAGTTTTGTTTTGGAATTTCATCTTATGTGCTTAAGTCCAAGTCCTATATATTATTGATATTTACACTTTATAAAAGGTTATTATCCAATAGGAACAAATTCAAGTGTGTGCCTCGTTCTGTTGAATGCTGAGAAATGTTGAGAAGGATCTGGGTGAAATCTGAGTGAAACGAACGGCAGTCAGAAATTTTGTTGCAGTTGAATATAGTGACTGGTATCAAAATGAAAACTTGGCCGTCAACAAGTGCACGATTCGTAGGGAATGAAAACACTGAGGGGAAATTTTATTTCCCCATATGCCAGCAATGGAGTAGTTGAAACTTGAAAGCTGGAAGCTCTTCCGCAGGAGCCCTTGTTTCCTCTTCCAGTGCCAATGCGCAACATCAGAGCAGCTGGTCCGCGGCCACCAGGAAAGTCGGGAGCCAGTGATCGACAACCTGAGCCGCCAAAAATCTTACTGAAAAACCCACACGTCCTTGAATGTTATCAGTGCCTTTAACAAAATTAACTCCTCGAATAAAAGATCCTTCTGTGAAGAGAGATTTGTCTTGTTCTGCATAGGAAACAGCATTTCCTTAAAAAGATTTTTATTTAATGTGTATGAGTGTCTGCTTGCATGTATGTATGTGCACCATGTGTGTGCCCAGTGTCAAGGGAGGCCAGCAGAAGACATCAGGGCCTCTGGAACTGGAGTTACAGGTGGTCGTGAGTGACCATGTGGATGCTAGGAACCAAGCCTGGGTCCTGTGGAAGAACAGCCAGTGTTCTCAACCACCGAATCAACTGTCTAGCTCCGTATGTTGCTAATTTTAATGCTATTTTGGAAAGTAATGAAATGTAAAACTCTAGATCTAAAAATGTATTTATATTATCAGAGTAGGCAATTAATCCACTCACAAAGGACGTAACAAGTTAGCGTATGTTTTCAGGATATGTTATTCTAAAAAAATTACCCAGGACTCAAAAGACTTAGTTAATGTAACTACTAAAAGTGGTCTTAGCTAAGATCTTTGCTAGACTTCCTCTAAAAATACCATCATTGGCTGGGCTTGGTGGTGCTGGCATCAGGGAGGATCTCTGTGAGGCCAAGGCCAGCCTGTTCTACAAATCTGGTTTGAGGCTACCCAGACTACACAATGAGACAGGGTTTCAAGCAAACAAAAATGTCTTAGATTGTTTCCAGTGTACATTCTGAATGGTTGAGGAGGAAAGGGTTTCAGGGCAGCAGAAGAGTTACTGTAAAAACACCAAAGTGTAATTTGGTGTTTCTCTCAACAGAATTAGACCCTTAATAAGTTCCACCTGCAGATGAAAGTATTTCACATCCTTGCCTTCTGTTTCAGTCTCTCTTGAGACAAAGTTGTGCGTAGATCCGATTTTGTCCGGGGAATGGTCCTAGGAGACTTCACCCACGGGAGGGCAGGGATCATCCTAACAAACTAGCACTATGGGAAATGAGCCTGCCCCTCTGAGACCCAGGTCTTGGAGGACGCCAGCCACCAGGCAAAGGGGTAGGAGTGTTCATCCACTCACTCCCACAGTTCCTGAGGTTTACTTCCGTGCTGTGACAATTCCCTGCTGCCTCCTACTCTAGAGGCAGGGCAAGCCCAAGGTGAGAGCCATGATTGAGAACCGTGCTTAGATGTGATCCACTC
>LOJH01048423.1:0-13031 GCA_001685095.1 Ellobius talpinus
TTATTAACCAATGAAAGTAACACATAGACAGATGACCCTCCTCCATCAATGTGCTCTGTAGAAAGTCATTGTCAGGAAAACCATTCAAACCAGTGATCAAGAAAAGTAATGGTAGCAATAAACAGGAGCTCTGTATGCAAGGATTCAAGATGAAGAATTGATAACACCTTTAGAAAAAAACCTAGAGACTCAATGTCCACTACTGTGGAAGTCACAAAACAATCTTCTTTTCCTCAAGAAACGGTAAAAGCAAGTTTTGCTGTCCATCTGGAAGCTAGAAGGTGTGTAAACTGAATGGCAGCAACGCAGCTTCTACTGGGAAGCTTCGAGTTGATATGTTGCCCACTCACTTTCTTTCCACTTTGAAGAAATACCAGGCAGAGCTCAACAACAAATGAGCAGAGACCCCCTCCTTCCTCTTCACTTCTCTGGACATCTATGATGATCTGTAAAGGGTAAGTCCTGAGATTCTGTGTTTCTATAGCACAGGCAAAACTAGAGTGGTGAACAGAGCGAGACAAGGCTAAATAATTTCCAAGAGACATTGCTGAAACAAAATTCTACAAAGTGTTTATAAAAGTTATCCTAGTTATATAAATGCATAGAAAAATAATATGAATATGGGGAAACCACAAAAAGAGGTAGGAAAGTTCAGAGCATAATAAAAAAAACTTTAATTACACGCCTCAGTTCAGGTATAAAACACAGGTAGCAGAAGACAAGCTCATACGGTACTTCAGCAAACCAGTGCAGGGATGCTTGGTGCATCAGGCTTCCACGGCTGACTGCAATGTTACTAAGAAGTCATGCACATAAGTGGTTCTCAAGTGTGCTCTTGCCTGTAATCTGTTAGGTCTGTAAATTTGTAGACTGCACTGCACACCCGAGTCAGTAACCAGGGACCAGACTTGGCAACTTTTTTTGTTTTGCATTGAGACAAAGTCAAGTTTATTTGATAGGACAGTCTTATTTCAGGGGTTAAAATAAGACAGTCTTATTTCAGGGGTTAAAATAAGAAAGTCCTTAGAAATGAAGTCCTTTATTAGACTACCATTTAACATTTTTCCAATATGCAAATTATTCCCTACTTTCCCTAAATTCCCAATACCTAGGTCTGCTCCACTAATTCCTGTTTTGTTCCCTGTGCCTGCTCTTTCCTTGGGGACGTCCAATCAATCAGCTGACAGGAGGAGACAGGGGGTGGCAAGTCAGTGTAGAACTGGAGCTTAGTTTGGACATCAAAAATGAGTTGCTCTTAAATTAGACCCATCTAGTCTTTTTCTGTGACGGAACATTGGTATTTAATTCTAATTTACATCTTCCTTTCATGAGGCTTGTATTTAAAAATAGAAAGCTTTGTCTAAAAAAAATTAATGCTCTATATCTCTTTGGTAATGTCACAAGTTTTAGAAATTATTTGGCTTTTACACTTACTTTATGTTAGTAACATCTAACATTAATCTTGTTTTTATTTTAAGTGCTTGCATTATTACCTTTGAATCATTTAAGAAACAAGCAATGAAAGTCCTGATTGGGATAAAAAACAGTCTTTCATGTTCTTACTGCATGTTCTTAAGAGGAACATTTCCAGTGGGACCACTTCGTCTTCCCAGCATTCCTACCACACAGGTATATTATCCCAGGCCTCACCTTGGGAGCACAGTTTCATTACTGCTTCCATTCTGGTCCCATTTTCATCAATACATGAGCTTTTCTGCATGCACATTTGACTGTGTTATTCCTGTCTAAAATGCTTCCATAACTTTTCACAGTAATGATCAAGATGATTTTGACGTGGCTACAAGGCCCTGCATGATTAGCTTCCAGCCCCCCTTTCTACTTCACACGAGGCATTCTAGTAAACTATGCAAATATCTAGACATCACTTTAAAAATAGCATCATTTTAAAAATAGCATAATTCAGAGATGAAGAGTCTACCACAGTGCACCTCTAGAAAAATCACAAATATCTTACTGGTACCTAATTTATCAAGTGCAGGTTAACTTAGCAACTTTAACGCTGTGAATTCAACGAACTTTCTTGGGGACCCATCTGTTTCACAAAATGGAAATAGTATCAGTAAACAAATCTCCTAAGATCATCAAGGAAGTGAATTCATTCACCTAAAATGCTCTACAGAACGCCTAGCATTCAGTAATGCTCTATTAATGAAGTAATTATCATTTTAAGCCAAAGCACTTTCTTTCTACTTCAGACTTTACTCTTCCTCTCCTAGACTACCACCAGTGGCTCAAATGTCACCCCTTCAGGAAGTCTCTAACCTTCTGAGACCTGGAGATTCCTGTCTTTATACACACTGCTTTTTATGGCTGGCACTCATTTGTGAAGGCAATTAATGCTGTTTCCCACCACACTGGAAAGCAGGAAGATAGTGAAGATAGTGTCTATTTGGTCCTCTACTTCGTACTAGGTGTTCAAAAGACTGAAACTTTAAAGTCTTTTAAAATCTAATTAAAGTCTAATTAAATTCTTCTGTTACCTGTATAAAGCTAATTATGATAACATGTTTTATTATAAATTTAAACAACTTTCAGTAAGACAAGTTTAGAATATTCAAAATGTTAATAAAGCTATTTCAGTTTACAAAAGAATACTTTTTTGCACAAATTTTGATGGATGAAAGACAAGTCTTTAGGTATGAAGTTCACCAATAACAATTTAGTTCTAATGTAAAGGATGGAATGGAAGTCAGGGAGTCCAACCTCGTAGGAAAAGGTTCAGAGAAAGGAGAGGCCTCCAAACAGCCTTCCAATTCACTTCCGTATTTTTACAGAATTTCTATGTCCATGTCTGTTGGGATTTGATGACTTAACAAAAGATTACTTATCATCAATTCATTCTTCCCTAAATGCACTAATGTGAAAAATTAATTTGTAACCTTTTCCTTACAAAGGTTATTTTCATGATTAAAAAAAGCTTCACATAAAACTATTTCACCAGTGCCCAGTTACTTTCAAAATTCTAAATAATAAATTCAACTATTGAAAAAATATTTTTTAAACCTTCAGTTTCAAAACCATCTTCTTTTGAAGTTCAGTCTACAAGACATCTTAGGTTGTTCACTCTAGGAGTTCTGGGAATGAAAGATATGGCCAAACTACATATAGTGGTTTGTAATTTCACTTAATCCTTCACACTAATTACCACACTAAAGACTTTGGGAAGCCTGTGGAGAAATTGTTTAACTTGCTTAAAGCTGTTCTCCACAGCTGATCCTGGACATGGAACTGGCAGTCTAGAGTGTGTTCTCACGAAAATCTGCCTCCTGCCCTCACTCCATATAGCAGCTTTGATGACAACTTGCTCTATTCAAATGCCACCTGCCTCATCACTTAAAGGGCCATTTCTCTCCTACAGGTAGATCATTTCACAAACTCTTGATTAAAACAAACTCAGTGAACTGAATTAATCTTAAGAATAATTTTAAGAGAATTGTTACTCTATTTACTTTCTGACTCGACAGTTTTCAGAGTCTACAAATAGGCTTTATGGAGTAAAATACTTAATTCCTTTTAGAGACAAAACACAATGCAAACATTTTATGCTTTCAAGTAAAACCTTCTACATTTAATTGACTCAGTTCAGCACAAGCTGCATGCAAAGAAAAGCTAACTGTTTTCAGGTTCGAGTGGAACTGAAGTTAACTCCATCATGTTCGCGGCTGTCTAAAGAAAGCACGTCAGCGAAGCCAAAGGGAAGAGACTGGTTAAACACCTTTCCTCCTAAACTACCAGCAGCTCAGACACATACAAACTTTATGGCAAGTAATCTAAAACTCTTCTAAAAATGATGAACTGTTACTCTACCCAACAAGAAAACCAATACAGCAGCTCTATCTAATTAGTGAAGTCACCAGAGAGCTTCATGCTGTTCTGGTGTCAAATGACAGACAAGACTTCTGACTGCAAAGTTCTGTCTCACGGCTTGGACTATTCACACATTCTAAAGGGCGATCTCCACTTTAAACTATTTATACAATATTTTTTCATGTTGAAATGAAAAATACTGAACAGAAAGAGCCCTAGGGACAAGCTGTAATTTTATTTTATCAAGTTATCTAACACTATAAAATATACCTATTAAGAGTCAAACAAAAACCACAAGCATTTTAGGATAGTTTGTTTAGTTTGAGACAGTGTCTCACCATATTGTGGGCTGCTCTAAACCTCCCAGGCTCAGGCTCAAGTACTTCAGCCCCTGAGCAGTTGGCATTAACTGGCATGTGCCAGTGTACCTGGTCCTTACAGTAACTTTTCCAGTTCCTTCAAACTGAGGCAAAAATAGAGTTTATTTAAAAAACAAATGTTTATGAATTTTGTTTATACTTTCTATTACGTTTTTTAAAAAAAATTCCTTTGTTTTTGTTTTTTGTTCTTCACTGTAATTTTGTTGTTATATGGGCATTTAAAAATTCACTAACAAAAATGACTTAAAACACATATTTTAAGTCTTACACTAAACTTGAAAGGAATAGATACCATTCATTTGAGAAATAATTTCTACATATACAAGTGAGGACTCTATGAATTACTAAAGTGGCATCAAAAGCTTCGTATTTGTGTATTATTATTATTATTATTATTATTTTGCTACTGGGGACTGAAACAAGGTCTCCACCTTGTTAAGCATGCACTCTACTGAACTACAGGCCCAAACCCACATTTTCTCAACCTAAAGGCAAATTAAAAATAAGCGTTTTTGCTGCATTATGCAATTAGAGGATTTTAAAATAATTTTAAAATAATTTACAGAAGAAAACTCAAGCACAAGGTCTGATACATTATCAAAACAATGAGAATAAAATAATGAAAAAATAGCAGAAGTTACCAAAAATAAATTCCTATTTGAATTCCTGTGTTTACACAGATTAAAAATGTTAAACAAGTTCTATCATACAGGTTGCAGCATACTGTGAGATAAAAATACAAAGGTAATATTGGATATTTGAGATTCAAGCTGCACTTGCCAGGATAGTTTTCACCTGAGTCACAGAGTGTATGCCAGTGCAGTTATGCTTTATGAGCAGAAGTCAAGGCGTACTGTCTTTGATTGCTCTTAATATTGTTTAAGTATCTGTGTAAAAGTATAAATATTCACTACATTTTGGGGGTTCTCTGAACACATGAAAAAGCATGAATTAAAAAGATGTTAATTTTTCTTGCTACACAAGCATATAAAGATGCATTTTAGTTTAAAATGTTTCTGATGATTATATTTTCACATTTTTGAATATTTTAGAACAGTTTAAAAAATCATAGATACTTATATATATTCCCATGAAATAAAATCATACTCTGAGGAATTATACAAGTTCACTAAAGAATATCAAATTAATCGTTTCCTCCTATAAATAGTTTATTTGTGTTTAGAAGTTGCAGTTTTAGTATTATTAACAGAAAATACATAACAAAGGTTTCCTAAAAGTGAAAAAAATAATTATAAATGTTGGAAAAATTGGCCTCATTAACATATTTACAGACTTTTACTTAATACATAATCCTTTGGAAATTACTTATGTGACATTTTTACAGCATTAACCCTCCCCAAATCTCTGAGTAGTGAGCACTTCGGCTCTTTACTGTCTATAACCAAAGCTGAATGCCATGTGATTTCTGAAGCTAGAGCCCCAGCTTCCTGGTCACTCTGAGACACTGCTGGTATACTGCTCTGCTCCTTCCCCTATGGACGCTTCTGCTGACAAAGTGTCCTTCAGCAGCTTCTTCTCTTTACTCTGTTCTTCCTGCAATTTCAGAATTATGTTTCTGATTTCTTCTCTTTTTGTTTTCATTCTGGGGGGAGGAAACCAGTTCACCAAATTCATAGGAAGCTCAAAATTTAGTATTGGATTCTGAAAATAAGATTAAAAGCTTATTAGAAAATTATGAGTGACATTTGAATTTTAACTACAACAACACTTAAAAGTTAAGTATCAGCATGTATCCACTTGTTGTGTTTCACAAGTAGGGTTACTGAGTTAGGCACTAGAGATAAAAGTACTATTGGCTTATGAAGCTTATCATCTAGATTAAAGGCTGGCAGACTACAGTTATTGGGCTGAGTTCTGCCAATACCTTATTTCTGCAATATAGTTCTGTTTTTCAAGCAGAAGCAAACAAATTTACTAATAGTTTGTAGTTGTTTGTACAACATTAGAATTCAGAGTTGCTAGAGTCTCCACTGCTGCAAAACACAAGTATTTACTCTCAGGTCCTGCCTGAGGAAAGAATGCCAGCATTTGTATCTGTGCTAGATACAAAGATAACCGACCTTGGCAAGCATTAGGACAGGAAAGCATGAAGTGCAATAGAATAAACACCATCAATCTGACATTCAGACAAACCTGGACAGCAAGTAAATGGTAGCCAGCAAAGAATGACAGAAGCATCAGGCAAGTGAGCTTCGAGGCCTGGAGACACAGCACAGTAAGAAACAGAATGACTTCCGACTGGCTGATACACAGCTATGTATAGGACACCAGAAGGGTTTCGTTCTTTAGCTCATTAGCACCAGGGAGCTACCAAATATAAACCTGGTGAGAATAACCTGATAAAGAGTTTTTGGAAAATGGCCATGAAGGCAGAAGACAAGAGAATCTCACTAGCATTCTGGACTTAGAAAAAGTGGCAGCGGGAACAGTAATGTACACTCGTGCTTTAAGAGTCAGTGGTGTGTTATGGACAGTGGTTAAGAAGGAGTCAAGGGAACAGAGTTCTATGAGAGGCATGTGGAGAGCCACGCTGCAGGCCAAGAGTGAAGAAGGAATAGTCGAAAGGGTGCTGTAGGTCAGAAGAGCTTTCAATAAGGGTATGGAGGATATCAAATTTAAAACACTTGAGAGGCAATAGCATGTGTGTGGAGATGGGAATGGAGAAACAGCATAAATCACAGGTGAGATTTGCTAAGATAGAAAATAAGCTGGTGGAGAAGTTGATCAGAGAAGATCGACAGGCCTGAGATTTGAGATCAATAATCACAGTATTTTTATATCTTGAAAGGCCTCTAACTTGGGAGTTTTTGTTCCTTAGAATCATTTTTAAGATGAATTAGTTTCTTACTGTGTTCATTATATGAAAGTCAAATATATATTTCACTATTTCACCAAATACAATGAACTGAAACTCACCTCAAAAAAGCTCTCTACATACTGCAGTATGTATACGCCACAGTCGCTGAAGTTGTTCTGCTGTGGAACTTTTGGGTTGGAACCTCTCATAACATCTTTGGAAAAACTTCTTTTGCTTCCTTTTTTAACCTCCCATTCCACTTCTAAATACCTACAACAACACACATGTACCAAGAACAAACATACATGTAAATACTTACTGCATCCACTATAGTATATCAAACACGTAGGTTATAGTTTTGAACTTACTCTCTTAGAATTTTGACAACATTTGACCGAGAAGGGCCTCTAAGTGAGTCCATAAGGAGGATACAAGGTCTGCAGATATAAATAATAAGTTAAATATGAATTATGATGTTACATATGCATGAGAAAACTTAAAACAGTGAATTTATAATGATTAAAAACCTTGAAATATTCTTTTGTTTCAGTAATGAAAACAAACCTTCAGACATAGGAAATTTAGATATCTATGGTAATATTAAACATTGTTACAGAATAGTAATGTAACTCCAGCATAATAAAAAAGGAACCCTATAAAAGAAAGTATTGTGTGTGAACTTGTATATGCACATGCATATGCCAAGGCAACTTGAAGGGGATCATTAGACTCATGTCATCAGGCTTGCCAGCAAATGTACTTACCTGCTGAACTATTGTAAACACAGTTTATTATGGCAAACCAAATAGCTAATCCTAAGAATTTGTTTATGACACAATATATTTTTTAGGCAAGATTTTATTTTAGAACAGTCTATGCAAGTCACATATAATCTTCAGAATTTTAATTCTGTAGAAGTATGTTGTAAATTCAAAATAAATGAGGAAATCTAACATGCTAAAATAAGTCCAAAATGTTCATCTTTTCTCTTCTCCATTCTACCTCCCCCATCTTTCTCTCTACGCTAAGGTTTAAATGCAGAGCCTTGAATATGCTAAGCACACATCTAACTCTGAACTACATTGATCAGGCCTGATATATAGTTGTTAACTACCAGTTATATTTTCTCTAAATATCTGTATTTTCTTTTATAAATAATTTTTTCAAGGTCTATTATGCAGTTTTTGCTAACATTTTCCAAAGCAAAGTAAAAGGAGCAATCTGTATCACTTAATGGTTTGGGAGTCTCTGGGATACTTCACAGCACACATATATTTCTGGAGATTGGGAATGACATATTCCGTCTTCAGGGTTCCGCCTGCACCCTATCCCTTCAGTAATGCACACAGTCTCAGATACACCAAGCCATGAAGCATGACAGGGTGCAAGTCTGAACTTCCTCTGTTAGAATTCTGTCCAATCTGAGTGAGTCTCTAAGTAGGAAACATGTCTGCAGGATGGGCCGGCCTTCAGTAACTCTCTGCCCACATAAAGTAGCTTTGGAACTAACATTAACTGCCAACTTCATGTTACTGGAGTTTTTTTCTCAAAAACATCATATACACAGTTGTAGTGGTTCATCATGAAGATGTGTAAGCATCTGTGGGAGCAGAGGCTGAGAAAATTACAAAGAGGAAACCAGAAATGGCGTCCCTGTTGGATCTCTGGACAGCACATCAACTTTTCCTCCCTGATCCTGAGAATACCTGTGAATTCTGCTAAAGTAAGAATTGTTCTGTTGTGTTTTATTCTGACTCAAAAAAAAGTCACACAGATTGCAGGATGCAGTCAATGCTTACTGTTTACAGACAATAGGTTTTAAATGCCACTGTCCTATTTCTGAATTGTAGTTTTCATCAGCAAGGAGTCCATCATCGCTGCTATCATCCTATAAAAGACAGCCTTTGGTTAATAGAAGTCTGCTATCGAAATAACTAATAATCTAAGAAAATAGCATTGCACACAAAACTCCAATAAAATGGCAACACTTCTAGCCCCAGGGAGATAACTGACCTAGAAAATTCAGCCTGCTATTCAAATTTATTCAACCCTAAAGCAATAACATTAAGTTTGTTATTATTATGTATATGTAAAATGTATATGCTTGTGGACATGCAGGTGGGCGTCAGAGGACAACTCTGTGGCGCCAGTGTTCTCTCTCTTCCAAACTTACGTGAGTTCTGAATATGCCTTAGGTTGTCAGCAGGTGCAACAAGACCTCTGCCCAATAAATAAGCCATCTCACCAGGCCTTTAGTGTTAGGACAAACTTTCAGGTGTTTACATATGGTGAAGATGGATTTATTATGCTAGTTTTTCCTTTCCACTTAATCTTGTGAAAAGAAAAAGTCATGTTTGAATTATCTATTGGCTAATAATACAGTGCTGGAAAATATAAGTTATATCCTTTCCACTACATGAGCATTCCAGGCTGAAGTGCAAAGTAGTGATAAGAAATTAGTTCCAAATTTCCAATATTTGTATATGTCTCTTATCATGTAAAGCCTACATAAATTGTTTAAATGTAAAAAACTCCAAAATCTAGGTGGTGGTGGTGCATGCCTTTAATGCCAGCACTCGGGAGGCAGAGGCAGACAGATCTCTATGAGTACAAGGCCACCCTTGTCTACAGAATGAGTTCCAGGACAGTCTCCAAAACCACACAGAGAAACTCAATCTCAAAAAACCAAAAACCCAAAACAAACAAGCTAAAAACAAGTAACAACAACAACTTCAAAATCTCAATCATATCTCAGTCCACATTTCTGAATAGGACTACTGAGGCCTGTACCATTTACAGTCATGGCTTACAGTGGGCACCTAGTCTCCCTTTGCATAGAGCAGGTACCTGTTAAATAAACTAATTAACAAGTACCTTACAGCTATGCATTATAAAATAAGGGATAACACACAGAACACTACCCCCTACCAGACTGAGCAAGAAGGAAAACTGCAGCATAAAGTATCTTCACACTAGGTGAACAACTGAAGGTCCGTCCTAGCACTGAAACCAGAAACCCAAGTCTGATCTCCAGGACCCAAACGGAGAAAGGAGAGAAACGACTCCTGCAATTGTGCTCTGACTCCCACATGCACATTGTGCTTGCAGGTGTGCCCAACACAAAACAAACAAATATAATTTTTAAAAAAGAATATTTAAGGGCTGGAGAAACAGCTCAGTAGTTAAGTGCTCTTCCAGAGGACCCAGATTCTACTCCCAGAACCCACAACTGTCCGTGACTCCAGTTCCAGGGAATCTGATACCCTCAGAGATATACATGGAGGCAAAAACACCAATGCATATAAAGTAAATATAAATAAAAAGAAAACTTAAGAAATAGTATGTTACAGCTTCTCTTGAATTTTTCTCAGAATTTAAAAAAATTATCTCCAGAACCATAATTTATTTTTAAGTGTTTATGATACTTATTAGTATAAATAAGATCCAGGAAATAGTATAGTTCACCTATGGTGATAATTAAATATTACCTATTCTTAAAGTACAGGCACATTAAATTGGAAAAAAAGAAAATAGTCACTGGATAAATAAGAAAAAAGGTACTGGGAAAGTGGTAAAAAAATTTTGATTCTGCCATTCTTATGCATACTACAATTATGTATAATATCATAACATTTAATTTTTAAAATAATTATTAAGTCCAAGTGTATATGTAGGTTAGCTCATGTAACTTTGTGTGTAAAAATTCTAACTGAAAATCTTATTACTTGCCTGTCAGATATTGTTAGATCAAAGGTCAAGAATAGTCCATAAATGTTTTCAAAGAAAACATGATTGATTAACTTTTTATTTTATCCAATGCTGGGCATCTAACAAATAGCAAATAAGCTCTCTACCACTGAGCTGTACAGTCCCTGATCCAAGAGAATTAACTTTATATTAAAACTTTCTTAGGCAGTATTAGAATTCAACCCCTAGATCGTATTTCTAACAACAACACTGATACATGCATCCTGAAAACTTCTAACTAGAAAACTGGGTTTGTTGTAAAATACAACCCAAATACAGAAGCCATGTTGTCTGTTGGTGGTTGAAGGAATAGCTTCTCAGATTTTTTAACAGAGTCTGACAAAGTATCTGATTTTACCGGCTCATCCTGATCCTCTGAGAAGTCAATGAGTTCATCTTCCAGCATTTTGCCACCTTCAGCTGACTGATCACCGTAGTTTAGTCTGATTTTGCTTAAGGCATCTGTATCAATAGGAAACATTGTATGATAAAAAGCCTATGTATGACCCAGAGGATAGACTACTGAAATGAATGCCAGTAATGACAGCTGAGCGTACAAAAATCTGCTACAGCATGTAGTACAACAAACATAAAGTAGGTTATTTTTAAATAAAACATGGATTGCTGTCAAATTACAGAATGGTTCTATTACTCTATTATTCAAAATTTATGAAAAAAATAAAAACAAGGTTATATAAATCTGTGTATAAATCTGTCTGTTTGCATGTTTGGGTATGCCTGACAGTGAGTAGAAAGTTTTAAGACTCTGAAAAAAAAAATTCCCAAATAAAATTACAAACCATAGAATAGAATACAAGATAGAAAATATATAGTTTTAAGATTAAAATTATGAAAACATGAAAAAACATAGGGTTAAAAACAGTACAAATAAATAGATTTGCATGTGCACAAATCAGAAAAAGAATATGTCGGGTGGTGGTGGTGGTACACACCTTTAATCTCAGCACTCAGAGGCAGAGGCAGGCAATTTTCTGTGAGTTCGAGGCCAGCCTGGTCTACAAAATGAGTTTACTAGTTATATACAAGATACCTTAACTGTTTATTTTCTAAGTTTGGTTAAATTACCATTTTTCAGTAAAATAAAACCCCACAAACCAACTGTAGGTGTTGGTACCATAAAAGTAAATGATTCGTAAGATAAAACTAAATTGATATTCTTAAAAGTTTATTCTAAGAATCAAAATTGTTAAAAAGCAATTATTTTGGCAAAAGAAGCTTGTCAAATCAAATATTTAACAGAAATTTAAAATTTACCAAAAAACTGAGTTAGGAATTTAATACCACATATATTAATAGTTTAAAAAAGTGTATAACATCTTAAAACTTCCCAGGAATGACTTTTAGGTATTTTAGGTAGAAAAGTTTACTTCAATCTAGGTTACAAAGCTATATAGTGTTATTGTTATTAACATAAACAAGGTATCTTGAGGAAGAAGTAAAATGTATTCCTGAAAAAGATGTATGAATCAAAATGTGGTCATCAGGAACATACTTAAAATAACTAACCAAGCACAATGGTAAACCTTCTGTTATACACAATAACCTCTTCAATTTGTCTGTTTCAGAAATTATTTTAAATTTGCTTAAATAAAAATCTGTACAAATCCCCAGGCAATTAACATTAGTAGAGATTATTTCTAGAAACAAATCATATTTATAAAGTACTGTTACATCAATACTTACTTTGTATTAATCAAATTATTTCAAAAACCCAATAAAGTCTATATGGCCTCTCCATTCTGCATGTGTCTGATTCTCATAAGAATGTAGAAGTTAAGCAGGGTGAGTCTTGATTAGTACTTGAATGGGAGAAAGTAATTTAAATAGTTTAGCTTTTAAAAAGTATCTTTCTTTCAGGCTGGGTATATTGGTGCACACCTTTAATAGCTGCACTCAGGAGGCAGAGGTTACGGGATCTCTGAGTTTGAAGCTGATTGGTCTGTGCAGTGAGTTCTAGGTTAGTCAGGGCTACACAGTAAGGTCCTGTCTAAAAAAAGTGCACGTGTATGGGGAGGCTCAGCAGCTAAGATTAAGAGTTTATTACTGCTCTTCAAAAGAATTCAGGTTCAATTCCCAGCACCCACATTAGGAGGCAATTTCAGCTCTAGGAGGATTCCACCTCCACCTCTGGGGGACACCTGCACATAACCAACACACATGTATGTATTTAAAAATAATTTAAAACAGATAATATATGTATCCTTTAAAAAAAGCAAACATTTATATATTCTCCCTCT
>LOJH01048428.1:0-13031 GCA_001685095.1 Ellobius talpinus
CAATGTGCAAATCTCAGTAACACAACCAAAGATACAAATATGGATCCAAGCCAACATGATTCCTCCAAGAATCTGTTGCTCTTCTGGTAACAGATTCCAATGATATTGAAGTGCATATTTGACAAAAATATGGTTTTTAAAATGATCATTGTCCTCAAAGAAGTCAATAAACAGCTGAATAAAATAAGAACAATTTCATAGACCTACACATACAGACCTACACATTCAAGCATGTTGGCTTGAATGAGAACTGTCCCCCATAGGTTTATGTATTTGAATACTTGGCCCCCTGTTGGAGGCATTGATTGGGGGAAATTTGGGGACCTTTGGGACATGCAGCCTTACTGGAAGACGTGTGTCACTGGGGGCAGGCTGTGAGCATTTATAGCCTCCTTCTACCGTGTGTATCTCTACCCTGCTCTCTTTCCTGTGTGAGGACAAACTGATCAGTTTCCTGCTCTTGCCATCATGCAGTACCATCCTTACCATTACAGACACCACACTCTGGAACTCTAAGCCCAAATTAACCATTTCGGAAGCTGAGGGGGTCCCAGTCTTTAACCACACCAACAGTTAAGTAGTAAATATAGAAGGATCTGCAGCAAAGGAGGCTCAGAGAACAAAACAGCCAGCAGAGTGAAGAGACAACTTGCCACACAGTGGGAGAAAATCTGTGTTAAGTATATGCCTGACAGGGGACTAATGCCCAGGCACCATAATTTTTTTTATGAAATGCCAAAAGCCCCTATCAATAAAAAGACAATGAGTTAAACAGAAAGTCCTCAAAAGATGTACAAATTGCCAATAATTAAGAAATCCTCTGTTCTTATGCATCAGGAAAGTATGTCAGTGCTACATTTAGACTCTGCCTCACCTTAGTTAGAATTGCTATGATCATGAATGCAAACCAAACAGATGCTGATGAGAGTGTAGGGGGAAAGGAACATTTATAGCCTATTGGTGAGAATGTGAATTAGTCCAGTCACTATGGGGATCCATATGGATGTCTCAGAACCCTGGGCAAAGCACTACCCCCATGCTCCATTTAGAAAACTTCTTTGTATCTGAAGGAACTGACTCAGCTCACAACAGCGATAGCTGCATGTTGGCGCTGTTCACAGTAGCCGAGTTATACAATCCACCTGCATATGTTCACAATAGTCGAGTTACACAATCAAGCAGGTGCCATAATTGAATGAATAAAGAAAATGAGATAGTCATAAGGAGGAAAAAAATTATGTCATTTGCAGCAAAGTGGATGAAATTGGAGAGCATTATGTTTAGCAAAATAATCCAGATCCAGAAAGACAAATACTACATTTTCTCTGTAGGTGGAATGTAGAAGAAAAAAAGACAGCATAAATATTATTAAAATGCATCTGGTGATTAATGAGTATGGTGATAATGAGTATACAGATTAAGTAAAATGATAAACGTGGCATAAGAAACGGGAGGAGCTACTGAGAATTTTCCAAGCTATATGCACTGCACACGAAATGAATAGTGTTATCTGGAGGCATTAATGTAAGCAAAAATTATGTTATAATTCCTGCTTGAGAATTAAGGAGAATAACAGGAATGATTTCTGTGGGTAAGGGCTCTTGCTGTACAAGCAGAGGACCCAAGTTCAGATCCCAGCATTCATGTAAAAGTGTGGGAATGACTCTGAATGGTTGTCACCCAGGCCTAGGTGGGAAGGGTTGGAGAGAAGATTGCTGGGGCTTGCTGGACATCAGCCTGACTGATGGATAAAAATAATGGATTCCATGTTCAGGAAAAGACCTGATCCCAAGGGAAAAGTGGAGAGCAGTAAAGGGCATTCAGTATCCTCTCGTCTCCACATACATGTGCATACATGCACACATGTGCGAACACATGTGCATGCACAGACATTTACCATCCACACTCAAAATAGTAAAATAAAAAGTATAATTGCTGGTAGCTAAGAAAACACAAAATGGGACCATAAAGTTCAACTAAGGTCAGAATCAGTAGAAGGAAAGACTCGTAGCAATAAACAAAGCCGTGAGCATGGTGAATCCTGATCCAGAATTTGCTGATAATCTCTTTAAACATAATGATGTGAACAAATGAATCATCAGGCAAACACAGGGAGGATTCAAATGCAGCACCTAACTGTGCAGGACTTTGTATTAAAAGAATAAGGATGTCTAAGTTCAAGGTAACTAGATGAGGAAAGAGAAATTAAACCAATCTTTTTTCTTCTTTCATTCTTTTTAAATTGAAAATAGATTTTTTTCATGCAGTGTACTCTGATTATGATTCCCCCTCTTCCAACTCCTCCTATATTCTTTCCCACTGCCCCACCTCCCTAAATCCACATCCTTTCTTGTTCTTTCTCATTAGGAAAACACAAAAAATAAAAACAGGCATCTAGATTAAAAAGAAAAAAAGCAATGATAAAATAAGGTTTAAAAAACTGAATAGAACAAACAAAAACCTAAATGAACAGAAAAACAAAGAGCCAAAGAAAAAGCACAAGAATAAGAATGGCCCCCATAGGGTCATCTATTTGAATGTTCAGTCATTAGGGACTGACACTATTTAAAAGGATTAAAAGGATTAGGGGGTATGTCCTTGTAGGAGGAAGAGTGCTGAGAGGTAGGCTTTTAGGTTTCAAAAGCCCCACAGAAGCCCAGAGTCTCCCTGTTTCTGCCTGCAGATCAGGATATAGCTCTTAGTTACTGCTCCAGGGCCTCCCAGCATGCCATCCTGCAAGATAATAACAAGCTAAACCTCTAAAACTATAAGCAAGCCCCCAGTCAAATGCTTCTTTTATAAGAGCTGCCTTGGTTGTGGTATTGCTTCGCAGCAATAGATTGGTGACTGAGACTCCAGTCTTTCCTGGTTTCCCAACCTGTCTAGGTAGCTATGCTTCTCCCACAGAGAAAGACTCTGGGGCAGGAATTCGGAGATCCTCATTTGATCAGCACTATCTTCTGTTCTAGAGTTAGATCAGTTTTTCTCTTCCTGAGAAGTCAAAATTTTAAAAATCATTTTTTCTCCATAGTTCTTCCTGTTTGTTTTTTTATGTTCACTATTCTAGGCTTAAGGTTGATGGTCTTCAAAAATAGAGATTTTTTTTTTAAAAAAAAGTATTTTCTACTCTTTAAAAATCCAGGCTCTGGAAGCTCTTCTTAAACTGGAGACTTTAAAATTCTGATTATCGACTGGAACTGAGCAATGATTTCCATGCTCTGAGTAGTTCAGGCTGTTCCTTCCCCAGGGCAGTGCATTTAGATTTCACAGCAGAAGTGTTGAGTGATAACAGAATAATTCTTTCTCCAGAAAGGATCTTTTGCTCCTATCAAAATTATTGACCACAACCATTCTCCTGGTAAATTTACAAGAATGAGCAAGCTCTATTTCCTTCCCTCGTCCTTTCTTGTGTATAGATTCCCTAGTCTATTTGACTGTCTTCTGCTTCTGACCATGTCTTCACGTTTAGGTGTGGCTATATAAGACATTGGTCAATCACATTAATTTTTCACATGCGTGCTTCTTCAAGCAATCAGGAGTACGGTATGACAGGGTGTCTACTGGAGGAATACAGTTTTGTAGGACTGGCCATCATCTGAAAACACCTGATATGTATGCCCCAAATCTTTCTACCGTTCTAGTTTCTGTTGCTGTGGTAAAATATCCCTACCAATCCCCCCCAAAAAAAAAACAGGGGAAGAAAGCATTCACTCATTCATTTGGCTTATAGTTTCAGGTTACAGTCCATCATTTGGGGAAGTCAAGGCAGGAGCTCTAGCAGCTGTCAGATCACATCTACAGTCAAGAGCAAAGACAGGATAAATGCATCCTTGCTTGCTTGCTCGCTGCCAGATCCCTTCACTTTCACCCTGTTCAGGGCTCAGCCTAAGGAATGGTGCTGTCTACCGTGGGCAGGATCTTCCTACAAGAATGAAGACAAGCAATCCTCCACAGACCAGCCCAATCTGGTTAGTTCTTCATTAAGAGTCTCTCATAGGTGATTCTAGCTTGCACCAAATGGACAGTTAAAACTAACACCCTATGACAAGGAACAGAAGCACTCTCCATCAGAAAATAAAAGAAATCCTCTAATATTAACAATAAACATGATCATAATACGACAGAGTGACTACACACTTTTGTATAGCCATCGTGAGATGAGCACTCTGTATGAATCCTTACATTTGACGTTCTAGCTACCATGTGAAATACTGGTCTTAGAGGAAAAATGCAAGGATCTGATAGCAGCTTTTGACAAGCTGAATGGCATGGCCAGGGCTTGGAGGGGTGACCCAATGTCTCAACTCAGATGTGGAGCCGTCATTTCCTACCACATTTCTTACGTGGTTTGTTATCTCTACTGCTGAAAAAAAAAGTTTCCTCATTTAGCTCAGAATGTAACATATTGATCTTCACTATTTCTAATAAGGGAAAACACATAGGCATTTCATAATACAATATATTGCTCTTTGAATGTGTCATTATGGGTCCATTTTGCCAATTAAAATATCTGTGATAATCTGAACTTTTAGAGTTCACAGAAGTGTAAATTAAGAGAAAATTATGAGAATAGGGTTAAATATTTACAAAGGAGGAGTAGGGTTTTGGGTGTGTCTGTGTGTGAGGTAGTTATATGTGGGAGTATGTGTGTGGTGGGGTAGGGTATGTGAGTGTATGTGGGGGGATATGGAGTGTGTTGTGTATGTATGTTCATGCATCACAACAGTTTTTTTCTGTCATTTGCAATCAATACAGAAATATAACTTAAAGATATCAGCTTACTTTTCAGTTGTCTCAAATTTCTGATATCGTTCAAGAAATCTTAAATTTTCAATTTGACTTCATTAGTAACTTTTACTCATATCAACTAAACAGAAATTTCTCTTTAAGTATCTGAGGGAGTCAATGAGCATATAAAGCACCCTAAAGAAAATTTGTGATTTTACCTTTTCTAAGAATTATGCATAAGTTATTGGTAGGTATTATAAAATCAGTGAAATTACTTTTAACTCAGTTTGAATGATTCTTACCTTTGTCAAATATTTATTTAAAAGATAAATCTTAGAGATATATAGTAAATATCTAATTCCTTGGGATAAAAATTATGTAAAGGAGAACTACAGGGTTTTTAAAGGAAAAAGGAAAGGAAAGAGAAAGGAGAGAATGGAAAAGGAAAAAAGGGAGAGAGGGAGGAGGGAAGAATCAAAAGCTTTAAGTAAGAAGAAGAGTAATCTTAAAGTTCTAGTCAACATTATCAGTAAAAACTAGCAAGCTAGCCTTTGTCTTTTTCATTTTCAAATTGGAAAAAGATGACATAAACCAGCAATGTAAAAGGATACATTGGAACAAGTACAGCATATAAAACATTATACATTGAGAAAGAAGATTGTCCCTGATTGTTATGTAACTTGAAATAATATTTCATGGAGGACTTTGGAGACATGCCCATTATTTTAAAATACTTTCATTGCTGCATTGTATGGTGTGAGTTATATAAAAATTTTGCATTCTATCAAATATCACAAATTATTATATTTGATATCTAGTAAAGTATTTATAGCTACGTGAAACTAATACTTTCTTTACAGCAAAGGAAACAACCAATAAAATTAATTTAGAGAAAATATTTGTAAACTATGTATCTGGTCAAGATTAATAACCAAAATGTATGAGGATTGTATATAACTCAACACCGAAAAATTGACTCCATTAAAAACTGGAGAAAGGACTTGAACAAAAATCTCAGGAAAAAAAACATTAGAAATGCTAACAGTTCACCATTGCTAATTACAACAAAAATGGAATCAAAACCACAGTGAAGGGTCACCTCATCTGCATTAGGACGGCTTTTATGAAAAGACTGAGAGATAGTGAGTCCTGGAGAGAAAGTGGAGAAAAGAGAACTCTGGCACTCTGCTGGTGTTACCGGTGACTGTGAGCCACTGTGGGAACCTCGAGGGTGCGCCTATGGTCCAACATTTCCTTCCCTGGGCATACACTATACGGAAATGAAATCATCCCATCATAAAGATATCTATCTGCATTCTGAAGTCAGTGGACAGTATTTACAAAAGCTAAGCTATGAAAATAACTACAGTGTCCATCAAGGATGAGTGGTAAGAAATTATAAACATATCTGTTAGTGCGTGTGTGTGTGTGTATAAACATGTGTTTTTGTATGTTAGTGTCTGCTAGTGTATGTGTTTGTGTGTGAATGTCAGTATGCATGTTAGTGTGTATATTAGTGTGTATCCATATGCGTATGTTTGTAGTGAGAGGCCACTTGTTCATTCCAGACTGCTCAGCCTCGAAATAACCACACAGAAACCATATTATTTAAATCACTTCTTGGCCCATTAGCTCTAGCTTCTTATTGGCTAATGCTTACATTTTAATTTAACCCATTTCTATTAATCTGTGTATCGCCACGTGGCTGTTGGTGATGAGTGGGTAAGAAATTATAAACATGTCTGTTCGTGCATGTGTGTCTATACACACATACAAATGTGTGTTTGTATGTGAGTGTCTATTAGTGTCTGTGTTTGTGTGTGAATGTCAGTATACATGTTAGTGTGTATATTACTGTGTATTCATTTGTATATCTTAATATATGTGCATGTGTTTGTGTATGTGTGTATGATAGTATCTGTGTGTGTTAGTGTGCATGTTTGTGTATGTCAGAGTGACAACGTCAGAGAAACGAGCAAACAGAAGTAAAGTCAACCAGACCTAAGAAGAAAGTCCTACGTGATCCCACTTACAAGTGTAGTCTGGTTAAAAAAGGAGCACACGAAAAAGAATAGAGTTTCTGGGAGCAGAGCTAGGGACAAGGAGACCAGGTGAAAAGGGTACAGTGGTCGGGCAGTGGTAGCACACACCTTTAATCCCAGCACTCGGGAGGCAGAGGCAGGCGATGCCTGTGAGTTCGAGGCCAGCCTGGTCTGCAGAGCAAGTTCCAGGACAGACTCCAAGGCTACAGAGAAAGCCTGTCTCAACAGCCTCCCCCCCAAAAAAGAAAAATTAAAAAAAAAAATAAAAGAAAGAAAGAGCGGGCACAGTGAAGAGAAGTATCGCTTGCTGGCCCTGCGCTTCACCAACAGGAGACTACAAAACTCTTATCACAGGAATATGTACACCAAGATCGTCATATCAAAACACCGTGTGGAGAGTTTAAATCTATGCAATACCAGACTTAAAGCAAGCAGGGTTTTTGCTGCAGAGATAAAACTTGGCTGTGCTCTTTCAGATACTACCATGCCGTGCCTTGTGAGACAGAAGCATAAGAGCTTAGGATGGTTCCCAGCAGATATCCATTTTAATTCTATCGAGACAGACTTTTTAAAAAATAATCTAATACCCTTGAAACCTTGAAAGGCCATAGCCTCTGCCAAACAGAGCATGTCGTCCATCAAAGAGGCAGGGCAAATGTCAGGCAACCAATACCGCATACATCACCAATGTTGTTGGCTCACTGGAGGACGCTCTATCTTATGGAAATCTTTTAAAAATTCTATTTAAAATGAGGCTGAGGGAAGAGGCTTCAAGAATATTAAACTGAATTTATTTCACTACCACTTTTTTGCACTATACTCACAGGAAAGTGAGACACCACAATGAAAGAGAGAAAATAAATGTCTAATAAGCCTTTTCAATAATGGTATAAATTGAAACAACAAAGTTATGTTTTAAAATATAGTACAATTGAATGGTAGCGCTTGTCTTTTTCAGTGGCACATAAAAATGTGCATTTAATAATTTATTGTTCTGGGGATGGAGAAATGACTCGGTGGTTAAGAACTTTTCCTGCTCTTGAAGAAGACCTGGGTTCAAATCCCAGTACCTAGGAGGTGTCTCAGTACCATCTGTAACTCTAGTTCCAGGGGATCTGATGCCTTCTTCTGGCCTCAGGCACCAAACACAGTATACATATATCCATACAGATCAAATATTCATAAATTAAAATAAACCAAAGTTGATGATTTTTAATTTTTTTTCCTTTAATGAAAATAGACTCCAGGCTGGGTGGTGGAGGTTCATGCCTTTAATACCAGAATTTGGGAGGCAGAGGCAAGCAGATCTCTGTGAGTTTGAGACCAGCCTGGTTTACAAGAGCTAGCTCCAGAAAAGGCTCCAAAGCTACAGAGAAACCCTGTCTCAAAAAACCAAAAAAGGATTTAAAAAAAAGGAGAAGAAGAAAAAGAGGAAGAGGAAGAAAACTCCAGCAACTGATGGAAGAAGATCCATAACTAAGCACTGGGCGGAGCTTTCGGAGACCAGTCGAAGAGAGGGAGGAACAATAATAGGAGCAAAGGGGTCAAGACCATGATGGGGATACCCACAGAAACAGCTGACCTGAGCTAGTGGGAGCTCACTGACCCAGACTGATAGTGGGGAATCTACATAGGTCCAAACTAGGCCCACTGAATGTGGGTGACAGTTGTGTGGCTTGGGCAGTCTTTGGGGCCACTGGTAGTGGGACCAGGATTTACCCCCAGTGTTTGAACTGACCATTTGGAGCCCATTCTTTTGGGAGGGATACCTTGCTTAGCCACTAGATGAGGGGGAGAGCTTGTTCCTGCCTCAAAGTGATGTGTCAGACTTTGTTGACTCCCCATGGGAGGCCTTACCCTCTCTGAGGAGCAGATTATGCATGGGATGGGGGAAAGGGGAGGAGTGGGAGGAGGGAAAGGAGTAGGAACTGAGATAGGTCTGTAAAATGAGAAAAGATTGCTTAAAAAATAATAAAAAAATAAAGAAAATAGATTCTTTTTTCATACACTGTGTCCTGATTAATCTCCTCCTTCTACTTCTCCCGGTTTCTCCCCACCTCCTGTCCCCTCTGGGTCCACTTCCTTTTCTATCTCTCATTAGGAAAAGAGCAGGTTTCTAAGAGACAACAACAAAATATAACAAAGTAAAATATAAAATAACAAAACCCAGCATGTTGAAGTTGGACAAGGCAAACCAACAGAAGGAAAAGAGCGTAAGAGAAGGCACAGGAATCAGAGACCCACTCATTCCTACTCTCAATAGTGCCATAAAAATACTAAACTGAAAGCTATAATATATATGCAGAGGACCCAGTGCAGACCGGTGCAGGCCCTGTGCTTGCTGCTTCAGTCTCTGTGAGTTCATGCGAGCTTTGCACTGTTGATTTAGAGGGCCTTGTCTCTTGGTGTCATCCACCCCTTCTGGCTTTTACACTTTTTCTGCCTCCTCTTCATCGGGGTTCTTTGAACTCTGAGGGGAGGGGTTAATAGAAATCCATTTAGATCTGTGTGTTCCAAGGTCTCACCCCACTGTGTGTGCGTGTGTGTGTGTGTGTGTATGTGTGTGTGTAATGTCTTGCCGCGGATCTCTGTAGCTGTTCTCATATGCTATAGGAGGAAGCTTCTCTGATGATGGCTGAATAAGGCAGTTCTGTAGGATAGCATAGTATCATTACGAGTCATTTTTAGACTAGTAGTATTTAGTTTTACCCTAGGTCTCTGGGCTATCTAGTCTCTGCCTCTTAGTCACTCAAGCAATGTTGAGAATGAGTTCCATCTCATGGACAGGGTCTTAACTCAGATCAGACATTGGTTGATTACTCCTAGGCTCAAGAGGATGACAGAAATCTCACTTTGTTCTTTTAAAATCCATCGTTTTAGTACTTCTCAAAACAGCACCCCAAATAAAAAGCAAGAAACAAACTGATCATCTCTGGTTTGTGTTTTTAATTATTTTGTTTCTATGTACTTCTGTAAGATGAGCATATACCTTTATTAAATAAAACACAATGTTCTTTTATAAAACTGAGACCTAGTACAGAAATTACCTAAGCCTTTCTGACCAAGAAAATTACATAAGAAGTGTAAAGAAACTAGCAGAGTGTTCCTTCACCTTTGGCTATAGTTTGGATATAGGTTTAAGATAGGAGACTACAGAAAGACTACAGAAAGAAAGAAGATGAGGAAGAGCTGGGCATGCCAATGGTGCTGAGATTTCCAGGAATGCGAACATCTGGAACTAAAATGCTCTTTGGTCAAATTTAGGAACACATTAACAAAATCATACATTATGGCCAAGTGTCTTCATCCCATAAAGGCAAGATTTGTTTAATATTTATTAAATTGAACATATATATATGAACTCGTATGTAAACACATATATATATAAACATATATATGTTAATCTATAAATGTAACATAACATAAAAATATAACTGAAGGACAGAAATCATATAGTCCTCTCAATTGAGGATGAAAGAGCATTTACTAATGTTCACCATGGCTTCGTGATAAAATTCTTAGAAATGTTAGGAATAGATGGAGAATGCTGCAAAATAATAAAGGCTATATATACAACAAACCTACAGCCAATGATATATTAAACGGAGGCAAATAGAGCATGTGCCATTAAAACAGACAAGTAGACCAATGGAATAGGGTAGAGGGAGGACCCAGAAATTAACCAATAAAGCTATATCTACTAATTTTTGACAAAGGAGAAAAAACATTTATTGGGGAAATGATAGTCCATCCAATAAATGGTGCTTGCAAATTAGATATCCATCACAAAAGAATGAAATTAAATTTGTATCTTTCACCTTGTACAAACATCAATTCCAAATATATAAAAGAGCCTAATTTAAAACCTGAAATGTTGACACTTTGAGGTGAAGGCATAAGGAATAATTTTCAAGATTACTGAAGAGGCCAAGAACTTTCTGAATGGAGCCCTAGAGCAGGAACTAGCCCACATATCTACAGATAGGACAACACAGAAATAAAAACCCACACAGCAAAGGAAAGTAACAGTTAAGCCCACAGATGGTCCTCAGGCCAGACGAAAGTCTTTACCAGCTGTACTTCAGCAAAAGGATAATATATAGAATCTAACTGCAAAAATTAGAATAAAACTGTCACTCAAGAAGATAATGAACTGAATACACAAATAAAAAGGGAGACTAGTAGTCATTTTAAAAAGTCTTCAACATCCCTAGCCATCAGAGCAATGCAGTTAAGACTATGTTGAGATACCATGTCACCCTAGTCAATATGGCTGTCATAAATGTTTTAAATAACAAAATATAATAATAATGATAATGATGATGTATACAGCATAAAAAAGTCTGACAGCAAGTACTGGAAAGGATGTGGAGAATGAGGAGCCCTTATTCACTGTTGATGGGACTGAAAATTAATGGTAACCATTATGGTAATCAGTTTATGGGGACCTCAAAAAATTAAAAATAGAACTGCCATGTGACCCACAATTTCAGTTCTGGGCATGTATCCAGGGAACTCCATACCCTACCATAGCCATATTTGCACCCTGTCTGTTACTGCTCTATTCACTGTAGCAAGAAAATGGCACTGATCTAGTTCATCATCGGATGGATGGACAATGAAAATCTGATAAGCTTATAAAATGGAACACTATTCACCCTAAAGAAAAATGGAATCACAAAATATACTATAATCTGATGGAGTTAAAATATATAATATTGAGGTCAACTGTCATAGGATTTCTGTTGCTGTGACGAAACACCATGACCATAAAGCAAGTTAGGGAGGAAAGGGTTTATTCAAGTACACTTCCTGATCATAGTCCATTGGAAGAAGACAGGACAGGAACTCAAGCAGGGCTGGAACCTAGGGTAGGAGCTGATGCAGAGGCCATGGATCTGTGCTGCTTACTGGTTTGCTTCCATGGTTTGCTCAGTCTGCTTTCTTATAGAACCCAGGACCAACAGCCCAGGAATGGCGCCATGCACCTTGGGCTTGACCCTCCCCTCCCCCCTCCTCATTGATCACTAATTGAGAAAATGCCTTATAGCTGGACCTCATGGAGGCATTTCCTCCACTGAGGCTCCCTCCTCTCTGATGACTCTAGCTTGTGTCAAAACCAGTCATTACAATTGACCCCTTGTCAACTTGACGCACAAACACATCACTATTAAGCCACAACCCTTCCTTTCTTATCCCCAAGATCTCACATTAAAATCATAAATAATTTCAAAAGTCCCACATCTTTTATAAATACAAAGACATTAAAATTTCAGTGTCTGAAATATCTAATCTCTTTTAAAAGTTCATGTCTTTCATCTATGGAATCCTTTAAAATTACTTTCTTTTTTTAAGAGGGAAAAATCAGGGCAGAGTCACAATCAAAACAAAGTATAACCAAATTCCAACTGTACAATGGCTGCCTCTGTCTCTGGACTTCTCCAAAGGGCTTGGGGGCACTTCTCCAGCTCTGTCTTCTGCAGCACACACAGCTTGTCTTCTAGGCTCTGGCTGGCTGCACTCCACTGCTGCTGTTCCTGGTGGGCATCCTATGATGCTGGCTTCTCCCAAGCCATGATGCTGGGGTCTTCTGCTGCAACTGAGCTGCACTGTCACCAATAGCCTCTCATAGGCTCTCTTCATGGTGCCAAGCCTCAACTTCTTGGCATTATCTCTCAGTCCTGGGCCTTCAGCTGCCACTGAGGCTGCACCTTCATCAATGGCCTCTCTTGGCCTCTCACAGTGCCAAGTCTCAGCTGCTCCCCATGATCCCTGCATGCCTTTAAAACCAGTATCACCTGGGTGACCCTTACACATTACCACGTCCAGCTGCCAGCACAAGGTGCAACCTTGGCTGCCTCTGGAACACAGCTTCTCTGTGCTCTCGGGAAACACTTCCCAGATTTCACCTCAGTGATGCTGGTCTCTTCTTAATCACTGCTAATTTCTTAGCTCCAGTTGACCAGCATCAAGTATCCAAGCAAAGCAAAGTTTTGCTTTAGTAGTTCTGGTATCCTCTTAATCACAGCTGACTCTTCAGCCCTGGCTAATCAGAACCACAGAATCTTAATTTAAAATAACAAATGGCCCCAATAAGAGTCTTTAAACTTCCCTCTGAAACTTCAGAAACCAGTCCTCCATCTTCTGCACTGTTCTCAATGTTCTTACCTTCCAACCTCCTAAAGAAGTGAACTCTTTTAATAAAATTGGCAATCTTACCAAAGGCAATCTATAGATTCAATGCAATCCCCATCAAAATCC
>LOJH01048429.1:0-12723 GCA_001685095.1 Ellobius talpinus
TGGCTGTGGTCTACTGGCTAAAGTTCTGTCTGGCTCTTGCCGGGCTACATGGCTTCTCTATCACTCAGCGTCTTTTCCTCCCAGCATTCAGTTCAGTTTCCCCCACCTAGCTCTGTTCTACCCTATCAGGCCAAGCCAGTTTTGTTATTCATTAACCAAATAAAAGCAACACATAGACAGAAGAACCTCCCACACCAATTTGTAGATTAATTGATCTGCCCTTTGTTATGGATGGTGGAAACTCTGATCCAGAGCGACTGAGATAGATTCTTATAGAACTCTGTAGATTTTTCTATTGACCTGACACTTGCCCAGACTTTGTAGATTATTTTTTATCTTAGTCGTTTGAAACAAGACTGGTCTAGCTCTGAGGTTCTTTTCTTCATTTCATAACTTTGTAAGCTATACTATCCTTTGTTTGTTCTTATATTGATGAAATATCATTCAGCTATGGAATTTAAATATCTAGTCTTTCATATTTCTACTAGGCTTTATCTCTGCTTTATCCTCTTTAGTGAATATATAAATACTACTCATAGAAGACTTTGTCAATTAGCAAAACCAGTATTGCAGATGCTCTTCTTACTAAGTTCTTTGGAATTTCTTTCCTTATTAATATCCTATCACCAAACTAATTACTTAGATAGTTCTTACATACAGAGTTAATATGTATGTGCATTATTTGGGAATAATTGTTGGAATTAGTTCTCCTGTGTGATTTCATGTTTTTATTTTCTTATTGTTTGTTTCTCTCCATGTTTTGTTTGCCCAGAACTAATCCTTTATTTCTTCTAATGCTTCTTCTTGATTTGATCATGTTTTGTGCATACATGTATGTGTAGCATGCACATTAATGTGTATGCATGTGAATGTATGTATGCATGTATGTATGTGCATATATGTATGAATGTATGTGTGTGATTTAGCTATATATGAATTATGGTATAATTTTAAGTAAAAATGATATAAGCAGAAATCCTTAGTCTTAAAAGGAATATATTCAGTTTTTCAGTATTAGCTATAATTTTTTCACAGATGCCATCAATTACAAATTTACTAAGAATTCTTCCCTTTAAGATCTTGAATAGGCATTAAAGTTTCCCAATGTGTTTTGCCATCCACTGAGATTAATTTTTGTTTTTCCTTTCTTTCTGTGGACATTCTGAGCAGTGGTAGGCGGGGTTTATAGTTTAGTGCCCTGCTCTGTGGACATTCTGAGCTGTGGTAGGCGGGGTTTATAGTTTAGTGCCCTGCTCTGTGGACATTCTGAGCAGTGGTAGGCGGGGTTTATACAGAGCTTATCTTATCGTCCATGCTTCATTAACATTGACCTTTGTGGCCTCATATTAATTACCTTAAAAACATTTAACATTGATTATTTGAGGTTTCATCCATGCATATATATATATGTATTTTGATCGTATTTACCCCCTCCCTCCTCTATCCACTTCCCTCCCCATTATCCTCTCCCTTTTCTTCTCTCCCATTCTTTCAAATAATCCACTGAGTCCAATCAGTGTTGCCCATATGCACATAGGTATGCGGGCATCTGTGGACCATGGTACAGTACAAGGGGACGTATTCCGAAAAAGAGACTTTCTCTCCTAACAGCCAAAGCTATCCGTTGCTCCTCAGCAAGGGGTAGGAGCTTCTGGGTTCTTCCCTACTTGGTGCTGTAGTGTTCACTGGGCTGATCTTGTGCAGGTCTTGGACAAACAGACACAGCTGCTGTGAGTCCCCAGTGTCTCGTCATTTCCCCAGAAGATACCGTTCACTCCTCTGGCTCTTACACTCTTAGCACCTTCATTTCCCCAGAGTTCTCTGGGGAGAGGGTGTGTGAGAGTGGTTGGACGAGCACTTCAAAGACACTCTGTTTTCTGACCATTTGTGAGTGTATGTTCTAACTGCTACTTACTGCACAAAATCTGCTATCAGGTGTCTTAAAAGACATTCTTCTAGCCAGATATGGAGGAACATTGTTTAATCTGAGCTACTGGTAAGGCCAAGGCAGGGTGTTGTTTACATTTGAGACTAGTTTGGGTTACAGAAGAAGATCCCATCTCAGTTAAAGTAAAACAGGACTGTAGACATAGTCCCATGATAGAATAGGTGCCTCACATGGTGATTTCTAATCTGAGAACAGCAAACCAAATAACACCATGTTTTACTGCCTTTTGTTCAGACAGGAGGAGAAATCTGATCCGTGTTGCTCAATGTAGACAAGAAACAAGTATCTTGTGATATCTGATCATAGCTTAATTGCTTGCTAATACACATCTCAGTTTCTAATGTAGGGTACCTTTTCACTGAATAAAGATCTTAAGTACAGTAAAATGTTGGAATACTCCTTAAATGCATTATATCGTGAGCAACTTTAAATCTCTCTATATTCTAGCTTAGCTGCATGAACAGGTTTGTTGAAGAAGGAAGGGGCCAGAGACAGGGCACTTCACACCCTCGTCCCCCCAATCTTGATCTCTATCTGGGGGCAGATGCCAGGAAAGTAAAATACATTAAAAAGCAGTTTAGATTTTAGTTCAGGGAAGACAGCTCTGGATTTCTTTATTAGTATTTCTAAGCTTTCTTTCAAGTGAGGAGCTGAATATGAACATCTTAATTTATATTGGAAGACATTCATTTGAATGGGATGGGGAAAGCCACCCAAGTTTTGAGATAGAAGATTACAAGGTTCAACTTATGTTTTCAAATTTGGTCTTGTAAATGCCCAGCTTCATCATGCTATAGAAGACTTTTGCTTGCAACAGTGGCTCAATGCACTTCTTTGATTTACCCTAGCTCCAAAGACTTAAGGTCAGTGATATGTTATCAGACTGTCCTTTTAGAGAATACAAATATTTTAGATATCAATAGCTAGTCATAAAGCTATTAAAATTCTTTCTGTAATCTTCCAAGAGAACACAAGGAAATAACTGTTTTAATTTTGAAACTCCTTCATGTGGAACCATCCTTAGCAATTAATTATGTCTCCTGAAGTACACTGAGGACACGGAAAGAACAAAGAAGTGCCAGTCATGTGGAAATGCCAATACAAGATATATGACAACATACTGCTGTTTATTCTCCTCTTTTAAGATAGTATTTACTTAACAAGTAAAAACTGCATATGATTTTAATCAAATGAAAAAATAAGAAAACATTATTTTGTAACATTTAAATTGTGAAAGACACTGAATTGGAAAGACGTTAAGTATAATTGATAATAAGGATTGTTTTTCAAAACTTTACTTTGTTTTTTTGATTGTTCAAAACAGTGTCTCTGTGTGGCCCTGGCTGTCCTGGAACTCATTCTGTAGTCCAGGCTGGCCTTGAACTCAGAGACCTACCTGCCTCTGCCTCCTGAGTGCTGGGGTTAAAGGTGTACGTCACCATGCCCAGCAATAAGGATTATTTTAAAGTTCAAAATATGATAACTTGAATTTGTTTCTTTTGTCTTTTGGTAGGAAAAATTGATTTCCATGTGTTTAATTAATTTTCATCTGCTTGATTAATCTAACTTTTAGAATTTTCAGAATTACATTGTTTAGCTTAAATAGAGTACTTCAAATGGGACATTTCATTTTATAGTAACTTTATAATCTGTAAATTAAAGGAATTAATCTAAATGACCTCTAAGGTTTCTTCTGGGTTTGATATCTTATAACATCAATTTACTCACACAGTTCTTGAAAGAGCTGATAAATGTACTTCTACTAAATGAAGCAAAAGCTTTATTTCTACTGCTTAAATAATTTAAAATCTAACCAAGTAGCTTCATTAATTCTTGTTATTCTGTATATAGTGACTTGAACTTTGTTTTTGATCATTCTCCCATATATTATAATATGAAGGTGATGAAGACAGGACTATTTTAGAAAGCTGGTTATTAGAAATTTGAGGAACGGGTGAAGCAAATTTATATAATTATATAAACATAATCTTTGGCAGAATTCTAGTGCCCATCCATGGTTTATAGAATTAAATTTTGGAAAGAATTTTGGACAGTGATTTAATTACAAAACAAGTAGGGCTGTGCTTGAAATCTGGGTTCAGCTGCTGTTTTGATAGTGGGTGCTTTGCCTCCCAGAGTGCACGGTGGGCTTTTCCTTACATAGAATGGACTAAGTATGGAGGAGTACCAAGATTTTATAAACACACATTTAATCACATCAGTTTGTAACACATCTGAGAATGTGTTCTGAACACTTAAACTTTAATGTCAACCTGAAGGTGTGTGAGAGGTTATTTTGGAGCAGGGAAAAACTGCTGGATGTAGGACAAGTTATGGTCATGTCTGCATCTGAAAGCTGCATCTGCTTTCTGCTCGCTCTCAGACTCTTCATCAGTAGCTGAGCTGCTTATCAGTAACTAAGGCGAACCTCAAGGTAGGAAATACTGTTTACAATATATGGGCAAGAATAATGACATCTACAGTACATTCTAGTCATAATGCAGACAATATAAAGTTTAAGATAGTCTCAGTAAAATAATTTCAATATTAGCCCCAAACAAATGAACAACAAAATCTTATTTTAAAGATATTAACAATACTTATTTTTAACTTGTTTTAAATTAAAAGAATTAAAATCCACAAAAGAATTATAACATTGCATTCTTTTGAAATGTGATTTTTATAATTCTTCTTCCATAAAGGTCTTAGATTATCACTAGATTTTACTTATTCCAGACTAGACTCCTGATATCTTTCCTGTTGCTGGAATAATCCTCAGGTTTTCTTCTGAAATTTTTAACTTTTCAAATAGTATCACTCACTCCATGTTGTTGTCTGAACCAGAAAGCCAGGCCTCAGATTTCTTTCCCGTATCCCTTTCCTTCACAAGTTTTAAACATTAAGTAATTTTGTGTCTATATGTGTAAACTGCTGACTGATGTCTCTTCAGATTCTCATTCAATTCTAGTCTCTGACCTGCTCTGTCTGCTGGAATCTCGGCTTCTCAGACACTCTCTGCTAGAGTGATCCCAGTATCTCAAGTGACCGATGTTTCTGCAGCGGCTGAGTAACTTTCCGAGCATGCCACTCTTTTCCGTGTCCCAGACAAGCAGCTCTAGGAGCGCCTCTCTTTAGTTATCTCCATCTGGTTGGCTGTGCTCGGACTCATCCTTCTACTGCAGGCAGAGCTATTCCCCTCTAGACTGCACTCTAAATCCTTGTCTACTTGATGAGCAATTGCTTGTTTTTGTCAACATAAGCATCACCTCCTTCACGGTCCTTCTTTGGGTAGTCTGTGTGAATCAACTACTTACTCCCTTGAGATACATTAAATTTTTACAGATCTCTAATCTAGGTATTCTCAAAGTTTATTGTTAATTGATTGCATCTCTTTAATCCACTTTGACCGCTCAGTGTGCGTGTCTTTGTGTACTTGGTATGTAACAGGTGAGTGTATTCACTACTGAGTGAATGACCGAATGAGAAATTGGGATACATATCATCACCATCATTTTTAAACATTTAATTTTAGTTTTGGTAGTAACTTTTCTTTATCTTAGAGAATTTTATATGTTTATATAATGAATCTTGATCATATATCTATTCCCATCATCCCTGCCTCCACTCAAATTCCGCACAATTAGGCCTTCTCAAAAATGAAAAGGTGTGGAGCCATAGGAAATAAACTAGTTTGGACTAGATTCTCCCTCCCCAGCTGCTCTCAGCTGTCAGTAATTCTCCAGGAAGGGATGACCTCTCCTGGTCATCTTAGGGATGACCTCTCCTGTCTTTGTGAGACTCTTGGATGGGTTGGTTGCTTGTGTAGTTCTTGTGCAAGTAGAAGGTGGAATGGTCCACCAAGCAGGGTAATTTTGTTTGAATTTAAGGCTATATTTTAGAATTAGCTTGCTAACTAATGTGTTTCCATAAGGCTTTTAAAAAGTATCCTTAATCTTGCATAACCCACCCATTCCTACTCCTTCCCCTAGTGCATTAACCCCACGTAACTGGTTAAACTCCAGTACTCCCCACGTTCTTGATGCTATATGTATTCTACTAACCCTCCAACTGTATTGTTTAATTGGGTTGTGAGACCGTCGGCATCCATTTGGCTTCCTATGTGCTCTTTCTTTGGGCTGGATCCTCCTTGTCTCCTTCGTGCTCCTGTATCTATTGGGTTGTGAGACCGTCGGCATCCATTTGGCTTCCTATGTGCTCTTTCTTTGGGCTGGATCTCCTTGTCTCCCCCGTGCTCCTGTATCTACCTGCTTACGCCTTCCACCCTCCGTCTCCACCTCTCTGCTTCACTAGCAGTTATGATTTCCTATCCCCTAATGTCTCCCCCACCCCAGCACCCCTTTCTGGTTTCTTGGTTTCTATATGTGCTACAAGTTAAACACACAAAAGGTTTGAGGCTAGGATCTGCATATGAGAGAGGACAGCGGTGTTTGTCTTTCTGGGCCTTTTTCCCCACCTCACTTGGCAGCATTTTTTTCAGTATTCATTTGCCTAGAGATTCCATTTTTATTTACGACTGAGGAACATTATAGTGTGTATATAATATATAATATAGTGTGCACCTCCTTCTTCTTAGCCATTCATCTGTTGATGGACATCTCAGTTTCTGTTCTTAGCTATGAGGAGAGAAAACGGATGTGCTCAGAATAAGAAGTTCCTAGAGTCTATATGCTCAGACTGGGATAGCAGGGTCATATGGCAGTTCTGTTTCTAGATTTTTTTTAGAAACACATGCACTGCTTCCCAAAGTGGATGCATTGGTTTGCAGTCCCATAAGCCCCGCTCCACACAGATTTATTCCTGAAGATGACCATTCTCAATGGTGCAAGATAGAATCTTGAAGTGCTTTTAATACTGATGGCTAGGATGTTGAACAATTTTTTAAAGTGTGTTTCCTAGCCAATTTGCGTTTCTTCTTTTGAGACTTTTCTATTCAATACCATAGCCCATTATTTTAAGAGTGGTTGTTTATTTTCTTAATGTTTTAGTTCTTTGTCTAGACACTGATCATGTGAGACGAGGGGCTGTAAAGATTTCTCCCATCCATGGGCTGGTTGTCTGACCACTCCACACTTTTCTTTGCTGCACAGAAGCTTTTTAGTTTCAGGAGTTTCCGTTTGTTGATTGTTGGTCTAATTTCCTGTGCTATTGAAATCTTATTTATAACGTCCTCTCCTGTGCCTGTATGTTGACGTGTGTTTCCTGCCTTTTCCTCTAGCAGGTTCAGGGTGTCACTTCTTAGGTGGAGGTTCTTGATCAATTGGAGTTGAGTTTTTTGCAGGGTGAGTGATAAAATCTAGTCTCATTTTTTTTTTTATCACATTGAAGAAAAGTTTAACCAGCACCATTTGTTGAAGGTGCTGTCTTCTATAGTTTTGACATCTTTAAGAAATATCAGGTCATTATAGTTGCAGACTTAGATCTAGGTCCCCAATTCTATTCTGTTGAACTCTGTAGACAACATTTTTGATAAAGCTCCTTCTTCAAGCTAATATAAAGGTCAAGTATAGAGGAAGAATTTAATTTTTAAGAGGCCAGGCCTGAGAGAATATTATGGCGGAATGAAAGTGGGGCCTTTCAGTTGATTAGAAAAGTTCAAATGCAGGAGAGAACGATGCAGGAGAGTAGAGAAAGCAGTCAGGTGGCTGGAGACTGTGCTCTTTTGGGCAGTGTATAGTAGGAAATAAAGACTATCTAGGGAGGGTTTTGAGGGGAAACTAAGGCTCTTTTGGCTATGTTTTTTCTTTGTTATGTTTATACATTTAAAATATTGAGACTATGACCTGCAATTGCCAATTACAATAAATAATAATTTATCTTCAATGAGTTATTTAATTTTTATTTTTATTTATGTAAAAATTAGAAGAATCCTAATTTAATAGAAATAATTTGTATAATAAATATGAATAGTTCATGTAATACTTCATTTTATCTACTTTTGATAGTAGTTGAATTGCACAATAATGTTATGTTTTATTATTTTCATATGTAAAGACTTTATTTATAAACCTTTTTCCATTTTCTTAAAAGCTGCTCTTATTTAAGAATGGAATTAATTATTTATTTTGTTTTGTCTTTTCTGTCTTTTTAAACTTGCTTTCGTGGATATTCACACCCAGGAGGACAAAGTGGTTAGAATCTTTTTCTTTCTGTCTAATATACTTTTTCTTATTGTTGTTGTTAATTTAATTTTGTTAATTATATTGCATGATAGTTGCTAAACATTATAGCATATGTAAGCATGCTGATTTTAATGAAACAAAACCCAACTTGCATTGTATTAGATGCAAGTATTCAGTGTATTAGATGAAAATATTAATTTTTTATAGAGGTAAATTTTTATAATTTAATATTTTGTTATTATCTCATAACATTCTCGATTATGATAAGCCTTCCTTTACCTTACAATGTTTTCCTAAGCTCATTGTTATATTATTCAGATTTTATGAAGTTTCCAATTAATATATAGAGTTAATGTCTCAAACAACTACAATACCATCAAAAATGGGTTTACTGAAATAATTACCTTGTACTTTATCATAACTATTTAATATATTTCTGTTCCTCTCAATACTTTGTTTTATGAGTTAGTAAATACCCTAGTTTTTGAATGTCTGGTTTGCATTAGATCTGCTCTCAAGACTGATGCCTCTGCATATAGACACAAAAATGTTTCTATTGGGGTAACTTTTGGTGAGTTGGACTCAGCCTTGCACCTGTTAAGATTTTTCCCGTTTTAAACAGCACACACTCAAAGCAGTTGAAGACTTCTACTCAGTACCATTTTTTTTTCTGAATTACCTGGAGTTTTTTGCTCCTTCCTAAAGCTGGGGACAGTGCATTTCATGACAAATCTTGAGTATGGATTTGGAATGAACTCTCAGAGTAGAAGGACATTGTAATTCTTTCCTTTTAAATTTTCTGTCGGAATCCTAACAACTTTTAGAGGCTGTTTTGAAGATGATAAGGTCAATGAATGCACAGACTGTTCATCATCCTTGATGTGGGCATGGTTCTTCAGAAAACCTGTGAGCTTCCTACCATCCACCTTCTACCACAGCTTACCCACAGTCCATGCAGTTAGTGACTTCAGAATCTCTGGCGGCTTTCATGTCCGGAGTTAATATAGGATGCATAATGGTCTAACTGCTATCTTTTCTCCTTTATATCAGGGCTCCTATACCAGAAATTGGAAATTTAACGATGGAAATTTAGCTTCCGTGTGCTGACAAGATTTCATAATTACCACTCGATGGTTTAAGTTAAGGGATGACTATCAGATAAAATATATTAGTTTACATGGTTTTGGAACAAGCAAATGAAGCTGGACAGGCTTCTTTTTGACTCTAACATAGTAGGTGGTACTCACAAGAAGCTATTGAACTCTCGAGAAAGGTTTTAGTGATAAATTGATAGTTAAACTCAATTTTAATTAATTTACATTTAAAAACCACATGTAGCTAATAGCTACCACAGCTAACCTTTATAGAAAATGTTATCTATTCAGCCCCCGAGGGAATACACAAGGCCTCATACTCAGCAGGGTGTAAATGCTAACAGTGCACTTACAAGCCTTACAGTTCCCCGAAGCATGTATATGTATACGTATACTTACATGTATGTGTATATATCAATGGCAATATCATGTAAAGGCAAGGGTGATAATGGGCAAAGGTTATCCTCCTGAAGGGTAGAATTAAGAATATGAATGACAATGGTGAAAGGGCTTCTGGGTGAGTGACGGGGGCAGCTAGAGAGGATGGACAGAGAAGGAGAAGTTATCCCTTCCGTAGGTTTGGCTGTGTGCTGTGAGAGCTGTCACTTTGCGTTTCTGTTCTTGTTTCCAATGTAGTCGTTTCTAAAGTCACTGTTTCCTCTGTTGCTTATTAAGTCTTCATATGCACGGCAGTGGTTCACAGTGATTCACACATCATGATGAGGTTGGCTTTCCTTCAAAGATCTTGGTTTTGGAGTATTTTTAAAATTAATTAGTTAGATAAGTTCTGTAGGGAAGAGACAACTATGTAACATGTAAAATAATGTTTAAAAGATTGAGTAGTTGAAAGAATAAAATGATGTGGACCCTGCTTAGTAAGGTTCCAACAGATAATATTTTCAATTTCCTTTTCTCTTGCAGTCTCTGTTTAGACAGAGTGAAAGCCCACAACTCTTTCTTAGATCTGGAAATGGAAAATAGCTGCGTAATGAATGCAGTTCTAGTAAATGAGATTAGAAAGAAATTTCTAGATGCTTCTGGCAAGTCCTGATATAAAAGCGCGGAAGTCACTACTACCTTTTGATGCTAATGTGATATCTTGATACCACTTGTCATTCGTTAAGATGAAAGAAAGGCCAAGAGTGGTAGAGTCACTGGGACACATTTGAACCAATGTTCTCTCGGAACAGAAGCAGTGAGTTTGTTGGCCTGGCTCTCCTGATTGGAGGCTAGATAGTCCAGAGGAGGTGTCTGGTGTGCTGGAAAGGCAAAGAACCTGATAGGTGCTCACTTCCTGAAGCTAGCACCCTCAGAACTGTTAGGGTGGGGGTGGGGCAGTGCTGCCCTTCCAGTCTGAGACGAAGGCCTTGAAGCTCCTTGGGCAGTTGCTGTTGGGAGTCCACGTTGTAAGACTAAGAAGACTGGAGCCAAAGCTCCCTTCAGAGCAGAACCTTGCTCAGAAAAAGTGGAGCACGTATGAGCTGCTGGCTTTCTCTTCTGTTTCTATCCACTGTGTTCCCAGCATGGTGGGTGGTCCTGTCGCCATCAGGACAGGTCCTTCTTCCTTAGTTACTTTCTCACATGGCAGTCCTCCCTAGAAAACTGTCATGGCTGCATCTGGAAGTGTGCTTTACTAACCGTAGGCATGTGTCCATGCAGCAAGTTCAAAATCAAGATTACTCGTCATAATTGAAGGCTCTCAAAACACTTTCTATAAAGAGAGAAAAATACTTCCTCTTCAATCTTTTTCTGCTAACAGGAATCAGGTATTTTGATTCTTTTAAACATTAGACGTTATTGATTATTATGATGCATATATAGGCATGATGTGTACAAGTGGGCACATGTCTGCCATGCACATGTAGAGTGCTTGGAGGTCAGAGGAAGACTTTGTGGAGTTGGTTCTCTCCTCCCATCTTTATGTGCATTGATGAAACTCATCGTCAGGCTCCATGGCAAGTACATTTCAAACACTGGCTCACCAGCTCCCTGTTTTGTTTCTTACACTCCCAGACATATCTATTTAAAATACTCGTAGGGATGGTGTGTGTATCAAAGAAACTAGAGAAACAACTGGATTTGCTGATTTTCGGAAATATGGAAGTGGAATAAAACCTCTCTTTTATATATAGAAACATTTCTCCCTGATAATCATGTTTGTATTTATGCTTTTCCTCTATAAATATTTTAGGAGGTGCATATTTGCTTAGGTACATATCAGCAAATTAATATGAGTATGCTTATTTGAGAGACAGGAATTTTACTTAATTGTGAATATATTTTGTTTCACAAGGGTCAAAGTTTAGGGGATTAGACTAAATTTTGTTAATAAAGGTTAATGTAGTTAACTGGAACTGATTTGAAATAACTCTCTTTGGTTGGTCGGGTTCATAGGAAGGTGGGGAATTGACTAAGTATATTTACGGTAGCTGCGCACCTAACTTTGTGAGAGCAGGTGTGGGTCATACAGGCTGACTATATGTTTGCTAGCTCTCTGACTTTTACTTATATCACTTTCGGTTTTGTTGGCTTTTTGAGACAAGGTCTCACTTTGCAGTCCAGGCTGACGTGAGATCTCTGATCCTTCCCCTTTTACATTTCCTTCTGAGTGTTTGAAATACAGGCATGTGCTCCCAGGAACTCTGTGACTTTTGCTTTGAGCTAACTATTCCATGTGTGAATCCATTCTATCCCACCTTTAACTGAAAATCTTTGTCCTGTATGGAAGTTTTATATCCAGAAAGTTCCCTGATGAGAATTTGTGAGCTCCTGTTGTATGAGAAAATGCCATTGGCGCCTTAGGGTGATTAATCTGAGTTGAAAGATGAGAAGTTTTGTGGTTGGATCAGGAGGATTTGAAAAGGGGGCCAGATGTATGCTGTGGCATGATGCTTCCATCCTCAACACGCACTCATCACATATCATACACACCACAAAACAAGCAAACGAACAAATCAGTCAGAATCGTGACGCCAGTAAGATTTTTGCCCTGCGTAAGGATATTTGTGCGTATGAAAGGTGGAGATGCCTTTGTGGAGATTCGAGTTTGAAGAACTTGGAGGAAGCTGAAGAAGAGACATCTGTCAATGGCAGCTGACAGTTATTAAACAGCTATTACAAGTAAAATGGATGTTTAAATGTGCTTTATTTTTTGATTAAATTTATTTATTTTTTAAAATAATCCTTTCTCATTTTACATATTGATCACACTCCCCCCTCCTCCTCACCTCATTCACTCCTCAGATAGGATAAGACTTCCCATGGGGAATCAACAAAGTCTGACACATCACTTTGAGCAGGACCAAGGCCTCCCCTCTATATTTAGGCTGAGCAAGGTATCTATCTCTCAAAAAAGAATGGGCTCCAAAATAACGTTGTTCACTCTTTCCATATCTATTCAGTGTTGTTCTTGAGGTCTTACCTAGAGCAATAAGACAACAAAAGGATATCAAGGGGATACAAAATCTCACTATTTGCTGATGATATAATAGTTTACATAAGCGACCCCCAAAATTCTACCAAGGAACTTCTACAACTCATA
>LOJH01048433.1:0-13030 GCA_001685095.1 Ellobius talpinus
TTTACCTTTATAAGTTACTTGACCTTTTTCCTTTGCAGCTCTTAATATTCTTTAGAAAGTCAAAATTCCATTACCTGACAGCAGCCAGGGAATTTGTAGCCTGTTCTAAAAGACATTACCTGGTGTTTTGAATCTTTAGGTGGACATACCTGATACACCAACTTTTGAAAGCCATCGTGGGATTATGCTGTCAAATAGGGACCATTGACTAAAATCTCACTGCTGAGACTCATTTCATAGTTTCTGAGCATCAACTCAGAAAGTGGCTACATTTGGCTACTGTTGTATAGAGTGAGTTCGGCACAATTCTTAACTCAGAAAACTGACAAAAGTCATTTATATTATATCTAGTAGAAAATCAATGTATGTGTTCAAAACTATAATTAAATTTTTTCAATTGTCAAATTTGAACTCTACTTTCAAAGTAAATATTGGCACTTTTTGTTTGTTTTATATAAAATAACACTAAGGGAAGATGTATCTTTTTGTGACAGAAATACATGTAAGTGCACTGAACTCTTAAACTGTCTGTGGCTGTTGTGGTTGTTGTTGTGCTTGTTCTTGAGGCTGGTTTATCTCTATATCCCACTCTAGATACATGGTCCAGTCTAGCTACAGCCATGTTGTTGTCTTCCTGTCGCAATCTAGATCTTATTACATGCATGAAAAAATATATTGGTTAAATAGATGACTATAATATCCTAACACTTTCAAAAATGTATTAAATTACATGTTTTAGAATATTCTAGAAAAATTTAGAATATATACATTAATTTCTCACACTCTTGAATTGAAAAATAGGACCTTAGGGCAGTGACGGTGCATGCCTTTAATCCCACCACTCGAGAGGCAGAGGCAGGTGGATCTCTGTGAGTTTGAGGCCAGTCTGGTCTACAAGAACTAGTTTCAGGATAGGTTCCAAAGCTACAGAGAAATCTTGTCTCAAAAAAAAAATAGGACCTTACTCATATTTATCTAAGATTCATTTATCTGAGAAACCATAGCATAGTTATATGTAAATGAATATAGTATGCAAGAATTTAGTTCTCAGGGAACAAGAGAGAACTCAGCAATTACGAACACTTACTACTTTTCCAGTGGACAAGCGTTCAGTTTCCAGCATCTACATGGTGACTCACCACAATCTATAACTCCAGTTCTAAGAGATTCAGTGTCCTTTTCTGGAAGTTGTGGAAACCAGGTATGCATGTGGTGCACAGCTATATATGTTTTTTAAAAACATATGTATACCTAAGAAATAGTTCTCAGTAACATTTTCTTTTTTAAAAAAAGTTTTTCTACACTTTACACTGACTTGATAATATTATACCATTCATACATGTTAATATAGTCTTGTATTACATTCCTTAAAACTACCTTGTATGAAACATGATTTCTCTGAGTTAGATAAAAAAAACCATAAGTTAAAATAAGTTAAAGAGAGAGAGAGAGACTAAAAAGAGCCTAACATATAATTATATATCTTAAGAGTATCAGAATCATACTAATTAACATTTTATTATATGCCAAATTTTATAACTTTATAACTGTATAGGACAGGGTAACAATTTAAAAAACTGACAATTCTGTGTGGTGTTTTGGTTGTCCTTGTCATATACAATGCTTATCTCTATATCTTTGTAAGCTTTAGAGTCAGTTATAATCTATATGTGACTATGCCAGAAGATATTTTTATATATTTTGACATATATAATCTGAGATACATTGATGAGAGTCACTATTAGCCTATTAAAATACAAGAAATAATATTTTAGCACATATTTCATAAGTAGCTACTCTGATGAAATCATTTCCTTGGCTCTAAGGATAGATAGTAGGGTTTGTATTGGTCTGTTTTTGTCAATAGAACACAAACATAGACATATCTGGGGAAAGGAATTTTTCTTTATTCTCTCATACCATGCATTCCAATCACAGTTTCATCTCCTTCCACTATCCCCAATCTCCACTCACCTCCCCTCTCCTCCAGAGATACTCCTCTTACTTTCCCCTTCAGAAAAGAGCAGGCCTCCAAGGGCAGTCAATCAAACAGGGCATAAAAATAATAATAAGACTATACACAACCCCCCATATGAAGGCTGGATGAGGTAACCCAGTAAAAGGAGCAAGGAAAAGGATCTCCAGGGCAGGCAAAAGAGTCAGAACTGCCTCCATTCTCACTGTTAGGAGTCTCACAAAAACACCAAGCTAACAACTGTAACACATATGCAGAGGACCTAACTCAGACCCATGTGGGCTCCATGGTTACCATTTCAGTGTTTGTGAACACCTAAGAGCCCTGATTAGTTGATTTCTTTTGGCTGTTCTCTCCTGGTGTCCTTGAGCCCTCTAGCTCCTATAATTCTTCTTTTTCCTTTTTTGGCATGGTTCCCCAAGTTCCAAGAGGAGGGACCCAACGGAGATCTCCAATGTGGGGGCTCTCTCTGTTCCTCATGTTTAGCCATGAGTCTCTCTGCGTTTATTCCCATCAGCAGCTGCAGGAAGAAGCCTCTTGGAAGAGACAACCTTAACTGAAAAAAACTTGCCTGTAACTAAGTCTAGGAGATATGGTTTTAATTCATGATTGATACCTACTCTGGGTAACGTCACCCCTGAGTGGTGGCCCTGCGATCTATAATAAGGCAGGATTTAAAACCTAGAAGGAGCAAGCTGGTAAGAAAGATACCTCCACGGCCTCTGTTGTAGTTCCTGCCTCCAGCTTCCTGCCCCTGGCTTCCTCACTTGATTTAGCCTCTGTGATGAACTGTAACCTGGAGCTGTAAGAGAAAATGAACCCTTTTCTCCACAAGTTCCTTTGGTCATGGTGTATTATCACAGCTATAGGACTAAAACATGATGTAGAAAGCCGCGTGGCCTCTGCACCCCAGCATTCAGCATTATGTTTCTATAACGCTGCCCAGAAATGAAATTCACTGATTCTAGAATTCATCATTACAAGCAAATAAGCACCAAACACAAAGAAGATTTCTTTGTTTAGAAACTCTTTAAAATAAAAAAGCTGCAGGAGATTTTCTTTGACATTTGAAGACAAAATACCAATATTCCCTGCTAATAAGAAACAGTTTGCATTTAGTCTTGTTTTATGAATCATAATGTTATTGACTTGACTTATTAAAATTGTTTTAGTTTATAGAAAATTCCAATTTTTAAATAGAATGAATTTGTTTTAGTTTTAGAGATACATGGTATATTTTCTTAGTTCTTGAGTCTTGGTACTCTCTATAATTTTGAATCCTAAAACTGGAAAAGCAGAAGATTAATTGAACCATCCACCCAAAAAAAAATCTCATGTGGCTCTCTCATGTTGTTTCTCTTTCTTGCCGGAACAAATGAAAATCATTCTTTTAATCAAAAGTTAATTTAGGAGGCATATTAGTATGCAGTAAAAATTATGTAAATAGCTGGTTGAGGTGGCACACACCTGTAATCCCAGTTCTTGGGATGCTGAGTGAAGAGAACCACAACTTTGTGGCTGGCTTAGCTACCTAGGAAATCATTCTTAAAAAAAAAGACTATTGGAACATATAGCCCACATGTTAAAGATTAATATGGAGCAAAAAATTTAATTTTATGTTATGTAGCATCAAAGACATATTCTTCACTGCCCCTAATTCATCAGATGCTCATATTTCATAAATGATGGTGAATTTTTTTCTTCTCTGGATGAAGATTGAAATGTTATCTGTGATTAAGGATTACTTATTATTTCAAGAGATCGGTGTACTATTTTAGCACGCATTCTTTCCAATGAGTGAATAGAGACACTGACACATCTAAGATAATATAAATGAGATAAATAAAGATATCTTTTTGCTTAACAAGCGCTATTATGGATGTTGTTTCTTTCTAAAATAAGGTTTGTTTAATTACACATATTAAGCTCTTAAAATTTATTAAGATCTGTGTCTATTTGTGTGTGTGTGTTTAACACTACTCATACAAGGTTCTTATGACTTCGGTATGGCCATTTATATTCATAAACAGAAAAGGAAGTATTGTGAAACTTTAAAAAATTGCCTCATAAGTGCATAGTTATACAACTTTTAGCAAATACCTATAAATACCAACCCAGCTTCAAATGTTGTGTACATTAAAGACTTGTCAGAAATAAAAAGAAAACAATACCTGTCATCCTAGAGCTTATATTAAAAACTTGGGAAACACCGAGATGTGAAAGCGTCAAGTATTCAACAGATTAGATAGTAATTAAGTGAGGAGAAAAGAATAAAGTAAAGGATCTATGGCCTGTGTAAGAACAAGGAATCTATGGGCCACCATTATTGAGTAAGTCTGGAAGGTCTGAGCGGTAACCTGGAAGCCCAATGCTCCTGAGAGGATTCATTCTGCCTTTGAATAGGTCGTGATCAGGCTAGAAGCATCCAGACAGAGGACAGGAGATCTGCCCCCCCATACCAAGAAGGCAGTGTTCTAGACTCCATCTTCACGCTGCCAAATGCACAGTATTCCTAGACCATATTGATGATTCTGTCATTTCACTTCAACCTCTCATCACTAAATCATTGATTTTGGAGCGTGTCACACAATAATGAAGACTTTACAACTGCACATAAAAAACGGCTTCCAGTAACTTTGTTTTCTACTGGCATCATATTTTACTGTCGTTATTGAAAGATAAGTTTCCCAGTCTGGTTAATGTAATTATGCAGTTACGGCAAAATGGGCTTCCAAAGGGAAGCCACCATTGAGGGCTGTGACTGACATGCAGCGTACTTCCTAGAATCGGTGTGACAACACTAGGAATTGCACATCACAAACCCATTTACAGTTAGATCCTAAAAGATATATGCAAGCTATGCAGAAAACTGAATCTAAAGTCATTATTTATTCTCTGTGTAAAAATGTGCCGTGCATTTGAACCACCCTGTGAAATAGATTCACGTCTCTCGACGATATTACAAACAACAGGGAAGAATTGACAAGGTTATAGGAAAACGGATCAAACCGTATGATGTTGCGAAATGAATTAATATATTAGTTCATTAAATTGCCCTGTTCTCTAGTGAAGGACCAAGTGAGGGAGTTTGTTGAGGCAATGATGAAGTTGGATGTTGCAGCTGAGGGATTTATGGCCTCAAAGCAGTCCTTTTTGCCAGAAGTTCCATAGTTATTAGAGCATTAAATGCTAAATTCTGCATTTATGTACTGATGGAAGTCTCAAAAGATGAGCTGTCTGAAGGCAAACTATAAAATGCCATATGTGGTTAGGTCAAACACTCTAATCTGCTCCCCAGTTATTACTGTCACGAAGCTACTTTTTTATTTAGTCAAGTGAAATAAAAATGTGAGGTTTCCTGTGCCTTACAACCAGAAAAACATCATCAAACCACGCTTTCCTGAGCTTAATAGAAGCAAAAGCATTAAGAACCCTGCACATACAAAGCATCAATCCCATTCTCTGCTCTATGCTTTGAAGGGGTGACTTATTTTAATTACCTCTCAGGTATAGAGGAACAAACCCTTTTCTCCAGACTCCTTCTTGAGTCTGAAATCACAATTCGCTTACCCAGCTACCCTGCTGCTGCTTGGGAATATATGCAAATCGCGTTTCCTGCAAAAAGGTCAAAATAATTAATTGGATTGGTTAGTACGAAACAATTTCACATTTCACAATAGTCTTATTTTTAAAATTCTGTTTCTCTCATCTCCCTGTTTACATGCAAACAAGACACACATAGCTTTGTATAAGCAATTGTCATACAGTTACATGTGTACATGAATTTACTGTGTCCCTGGCAAAACTCAGAAACACAAGGAAAAGAATGTCTGGGATTTTCTGGGTTTCCAAACTAACCTTTATTGGGTAGAAGTTGAACCAGGAGGAAATCACTTTATCTCCACTAAGCTCTGTTTCCTCTTATCTATAATCTTTCTTATCTATAATCTTCAAATTTTCTTTCTTAGTCAACTAATATGCATGGATCTGTTTCCACGTACAGCAGATCTTTCGTATTCTGCGGTTTTAGGGAAATGATCATCACGAACTTGCAGAACCTGAAACTAGGCATGTTTTATTTGCGAAATTGTTATGATATATCCAAATACAAAATCACTTTAAGGGTACATGATACAACCTTAGAAATGAGACAATCATTCCCTGCCCGTGTTGGTAATCCAGTGCTTCTGTGACTTAAAATGGAGCAGAAGCACAAGGTCCCTTCTTAGATTAGAATTTGTACCAATAATTGTATTCTGCAGATATGAACTGAAAAGTCAAGATTTCCCCAATCACTAAGACACAATTTACCACATTCCTTTTGGTGTTAACAATATTTCCAATTAATCCTATAATATACCTATTTTATAAACAAAATAGCCTCAACAAAACATAACTACTGAAAGAGCCAAAGAAGACATGAACCGGTAGAACGGAGAGGTTACTCTTTTCATCCTTGTCAAAAATCACCTCAGGATGCAACTGGAGTTTTCTGTTATTTCTAGTAAGTCAGTTTTGTTTCTGCCCTTGGGGACTGAACATATCTGGATAACCATCTCTATTGCATGCATCTATAAGGGACCCATTTAAAATTAGATCACAATTTACTCACATAAATGAACAGAGAATTATAAACAAAAATAATCATAGTAAAATGGTTTTGAAGTTAATAGTAGTGGTTGGGCAGACTCTGAGCAATGTTTTGAACACTGAGGATGCAACACAATCATGTAAAATCTCCTCCTTCATAGATGCTTCAGGATCTTAAAACCAGGGACAATGTACCACTTAATTATAGCCCCCAAGATGGATACACTGTCCATCATGTTATTGGTACTTACCAAATAAGCTAAGATGCTAAATGAGTCATATAGAACCAGTCCAGATTTCAACTCCATTCTCGCAATGACAAGGTAAGGTCTTTTCTTCTCTTCTAATTTCTGTCTATTACGGATAGAGCAGGGATGAGAAAGGTTGAGCAAATGTCACAGTGACAGGATGAAGCATCCTTTGGGTGTACGTCCAAGAGTGGTATAGCCAGATGTTTAAGTAGATTGTGTCCTGTCTTCTTTAGGTACCACCAAATGTATTTCCTTAGTGGTTGTACCAGTTTTCAGTTCACCCAGCGATGGATGAGTGTTACCATTGCTTTATATCCTTGCCAGCATGAGCTGTCATTTGTTTAATTGATTAGCTACTCCGATGGTTGTAAGATGAAATCTCAAAGTAGTTCTGATGAACATTTCTCAGATGCTGAAGAATAATGAACATTTCTTTAAGTGTTTTTCGGTCATTTGAGTTTCCTTTTCTGAGCCTTATCTCTTTAGATCCATATCCCATTTTTAATTAGGATGTTATTTCTTGATTATCAAGTTTCCTGAGTTTTGTTATTGGATATTAGTCCTCTATCAGATGTATAGTTGATAAAAAAAAAAGATCTTTTCCCATTCTGTGCATTATTACATTGTCAAAATGATAGTGTCCTTTGCTGTGCAGAAGCTTTTCAGTTTCATGAGGTCCCATTTATTAATTATTAAGCTTAGTGCCTGTGCTAATGGTGTTCTGTTCAGAAAGTCTTTCCCATGTCAATGAGTTCAAAGCTATTCCCAACTTACTTTTATATCAGGTTCAATGCATCTGATTTTATATTGAGGTTTTTGATCCATTTGGAGTTGACCTATCTATTAGCAAGAGTGAGATATTGAAGTCTCCCACTTTCAGATTGTAAAGATCAGTTTGTGATCTAAGCTGTAGAATTGTTTCTTTGTGAATTTGGTGTCCTCATGTTTAGTACATAGATGTTAAGAATTTCACTATCCTCTTAGTGGATTTTTCCTTTGATGAGTATTCAGTGTACTCCTTTCTTCCGATTTGTTTATTCTGGAATCTATTTTGTGGCGTATATAATGGCTACACCAGATTGCTAGTTAGGTCTATTTGCTTGTAATATCTTCTTCCATTCCTTTACTTTGAGATGTGAAGGTTCATTTCTTGGATGCAGCAGGATGGATCCTGTTTTAATATCTATTCTGTTTTTTGTACTGATCCTATTTCTAATTTTGTTGGGGAATTTCAACCATTGATGCTGAGAAATATCAGTGAGCAGTGTTTGTCAGTTCCTGTTATTTTATTGTTATTGTTGCTATCCATGGCAGTGGAGGTGGTGGTTGGTGGTGGTGGTGGTGTGCATGTGTGCACTCGTGTGTATTGCCTTTTTGATTTGTTTGTTTGGTTATGTATTCCTTGTGTTTTCTTGAGTGCGGTTAACCTCTTTAGGTTGGAGTTTTCCTCTTAGCACCTTCTGTAGGACTGAATTTGAGATAGATATTACTTAAATTTAGTTTCACCATGAAATGTCTTATTTTCTTCATCTATTGTGTTTGAAATTTTTCCTGGGTATATTAGAATGGGCTGGCATCTTTGGACTCTGGAGTCTGTTCGGCCTCTGTTAGAAGATAACAGATGACTCTGGCCAAAGAAGCAGGTAGACTAAATGCATATCTTCACTTCCTCATTGGTTTCCCTGAAATCAGTCCCCCAGTCTTATCCCCTGCTTTTAACAGGCCACCTGCTTTAGCCTCTCCTCATCCCCTTTTCCAGTGGATCACACAGACCTTCCCTTCCAAACTTCCTTCCCCTGACTCATTGTTTGATCCCAGTCCCTACTCCAACAGGAATTTCCTGGAAACAGGAAGGTCACTCCAGAGAGAGAAATGCTTCCTAATTGCAGACCCTCACATCTACTTCCTCTTCTCCAAATCCAATCCCTGCACCCAGGAAGCTCATCCCCATATCTGCAGCAGATCTTCTGCTGTGACCTTTCCTCTCTGCCCCATTCCCAAGAGACTAAGTAGATCCTGGTGGAACACCTTGCTTTCCTCCTCCTGTGAAACTCAGCCCCCCCCTTCCTAGCCTATTCTCATTCCTAAGTGTCAGTTCCCCAAACCTAAAAATACACTTGACCTGTAGCTCAATTGGACACATCTGTCAGGAGCCAAAAAGGATATCATAGTAGGCAACACACAGTGACCACATTCTCCTCAGAACCAGAGAGAGCAGTAGAAACAAAGGAATAAAACATCCAGCAAGCAAAGACCAGACACCAGCACCTAGAATTATACTCTTCCTAAACCCAGATTCTTAGATAATAGCATTAAAACACAGTCAATAACAGGAAGGAACAAAGTGTCTGCACTAGAGCCCAGCAACCATACCCCAGCAGGCAGTGAATATTGCAACATAGCTGAAGTACACGAAAAAGACCCTAAGGCCAGATGGCGGTGGCACACAGTTTTAATTCCAACAGTTGGGAGGCAAAGACAGTGGTCACTTAGTCTGTGAATTTGAGGCCAGCCAGGTCTCCAACAGCAACAACCAGGGCTACACAGAGAAGCCCTGTCTCTAGAAACTGAAAAAGGTAAAAGAAAACAAAGAACAAGATCTTAAAATAGCACTAAGGAATATGATATATGCCTTTAAAGAGGAAATGAATAAATCCCTAAAGAAATCATTGAAAACACAAACAGTAGAAGTGAATAAACAAAATTGTTTAAGACCTGAAAGTAGAAATAGAATCAATAAAGAAAACCAAAACTGGGGGTAATCTGAAAATGAAAAATTTAAGAACTCGAACAGGAACCATAAAGGCAAACTTCACCAACAAAATACAAGAAATGGAAAAGAAAAACCTCAGGTATTGGAGACATGATAGAAGAAATGTATATCACCGTCAAAAAATGTTAAATCTAAGAAATAAATTCCTGGCCCAAAACATCCAGGAAAACAGGGACACTATGAAAAGACCAAATCTAAGAATAATAGGAATAGAGGAAGAAGAAACCCAGGTAAAAGATACAGAAAACATTTCATTTTCAACAAAATCATACAAAATATTTCCCTTACCAAAGGAAGGAGATGCCTATCAAGACACAAGAAGCATCCAGAACACCAAATAGACTGGACCAGAGAAGGAATCTGCCTTGGCACATAATATTCAAAACATTAAATGTGCAGACTAAAGAAAGACTATAACAAGCTTTAAGGGTAAAAGATCAAGTAACATATAAGGGCAGACCTATTAGAAGAGCAGCTCACATCTCAGTGGAGACTCTAAATGCCAGAAGGGACTGGACAGATGTTCTACAGACTCTAAGAGATCCAGATGCCAGCTCACACAACCATGTGTTTTCTTATCCTCCAGTTTGTTTGTTTGTTTGTTTCCCCAGGAGAAAGAGTTTCTTGTGCCTCTTAAGATTGTAATTAAAGTCTGCTGTGACAAAAATAATGAACACAAGATTAGTTTGTATACAAGGAAAAAATAAAGAGACATCTATGTTTTTTATTCTTCTGTCCGAAGATATCAGCTATTAAAACCTATCAGACATACTTGTTGACACATTTTCCTATGCTGAGACCTTGCTGGTACCGTAAGCTTGGATAGACTGAGATTCCATTTTGCTTTCAAAACCTTATCTGTTTTATTACAGTCAATAGTATTCCATTTTAACTTAGCCTGCACTGTCAGATGCTGCATAGAGGGTTGTTATATTTAGCTGTTTTTTTCTTTAAAAAGATATCCTTTCTTCAAAAAGCAATCAGTATGCCATAAATATGATGGCCCCCAAGACATGTTACATGATTCCTTCCACTTGTGTTGAAGTATAGCAGGTCTGAGCCCACTTCTCTACCAGTTTCCGCGTTGGTTATATGTTTCTCCCAGAATCAGTAAAATCCAAACCCACTAAGAAGTGAGAAGCTCTTTCCTCGCTTTGGCTGTGAGCTTGCAATGGTTTGCCGATTGGACTGTAAGCTGCTTAGAGGCAATACCCTCTAATTTTTAACCAAAATGGTAGCATAGGATAAAGTACCCGTAGGTGTTTGATGCTTGTTAAGTAGATGGCCGAGAGATTAATTGGGGAAACAAAAGGATGATTCTAAGCTGGTGTGGTCTTCCAGCCACACACTTGTTCCTTCTTTCCGCAAATATTCCATGTCTCAATTAGAAAATATTGGTTCTCTACCGAAATCCTTCTATTAAACCTAGTTAACTTTCTTAGATTCTAGATGTCAAAGAAGAGGTGGCTTAGTGATTTCTCCTGTCCTCCTTATTGAGTCAGCATCTCATCTTAAATCCCTGGATCCTTGTGTGCCTCACCAGTTCAGACAAACACTATTCATTTAGCCATTCATTAGTCTTGTGTTTGTTTATGCCTGATATATTCTGAGCATTTTCGTAATAAGGGAGAGTAAAAACAAACAGACAAGTCAGATCCTTGTCATTGTGGAAATTATAGTCTAAAAGCATAAAAAGTTAATAATTAAAAAAGGATCATAAGAAATGCCACATTATAACTGCAAAATAAATGCTATTTCAGATAAAGGACTATATATGTTCAGAGAGCTCATTACAAGGTAATATGACCTTATGGGGGAATTCAAGATTCTCTCAGTTAGGAGAATGTATCCTAGTATCTGAAAGACAAACTGGAATTTTGCTAGGTAAGACCACAATAGAGAGAATGCAGGCAAACTCTTGAGGCAGAATAAACAAAGAACTGAAAAAGGCAACAACATGGTTCAGGAAATGCAGAAAGACAGACCCTGAGCAAAGATCACATCGGTAGAGTTAGATCATACAGGGCATCTCAGGTCATGTGGAAGATTTGTTTGAGAGCATTGGGAGGCCACTGGAAGGTGTTGAACAAGGGACGGAAATGAGCAGATTTCATTTTTAAATTATCACCAAGCCTCAGTGCGGTGTGCAGACAAAAGGGCATGAGGTGGATGGGATAGATTAGTTTGTTGTCAAGGTGAGTTTTCAGGCTTGTGCAACTAGATGGATGTGGGTGTTATTCATTGTGATAGAAACACACTGAGTTGTGTGGGAAGACTGTGAATTTGATTTTGGACTTGAATGTGTGTTGGGAAATAAATCCTAGGAGAGATGTCTTATAGGAAATTGACTGTATTGGCCTGGCATACAGAAGGTATCTCTTGTGTTTGTAGCATAAGTCAAGTTGTGGAAGGAGAAGATTATTCAGGATAAAAAGAAGGGGAGCCTGAGACTGAACTTAGGGTGTCCCAGCATTCAGTGTCTTTGTGAAAAAGAAAAAACCTCCTAAATTACAAGGAGCTGACACAGAAGAGAAAGTGAAATAAGGCAAAATGTGTGGCAAAAGCCTGGGATGTTGTGTTCCGAAGAGAAAAGATGGTGTTTTAGAAACTCGATAAGACCGTCTGAACACTGGAAGTGTCTAAGAGAATCAGTGACAATGATCTCAGGGGTATCAGCAAGATTCGTTTCATTGGAGTCAGGGGGCCAGAGGTCATGAAGCTGTTGGAATGAGGCGTGCCTGATAATTAAAATGGAGACAGCATAGACAGCTCAAGCCTCACTGAGATTTGTGAATTGGGATATTGGCAACACCCTGGGGAAGTAAGGGACTTAAATTAGTCTCTAGGAAGTTGCGTGTGATGAAAACAAGCAAGCAAACAAACAAACAAAAATCTAGTATACTTCTTTGAATTCTCTTATTTTTCTTCCCTTCCTCTTTTCCTTCTCCTCTTCCTCTTTTCTCCTTCTCTTCTTCTTTCTTCTTTCTCTCTTTCTCTCTTTCTCTATGTCTGTCTCTCTTCCAAAAAAGGTAACTCCAGCTGGCTTCCAAATCTCTATCTCCCTGCTGGCACTTCCCCAGTGCTGCGGTTGCAAAGATGCCTGCAATAAACTATTTATTGTCTATTTGTGTGTTGTATTGGCGATAGAACCTAGAGCCTCATGCGTGCTAGAAAGACAATCTCCTATTTATTCACATCTTCAGCTCTGGTTAAATTACCAAGCAAGATGAATAGTTTGTCATTATATGTGGATTAATAGAAACTTAATGCCCAATAGGAAGCCCAAATACACAGTAATTCATGACACTGATGTTTGACTCCAATATCTTTCTGCATGTTTCAGTGGTATTTTTGTAAGAGAAATTAAATTAAAAGTGAAGAAGGTGCTGAAGAATGATAATACTCTAGATGAACTATTAGGATTCAATGGTTCAATTAATA
>LOJH01048434.1:3475-15291 GCA_001685095.1 Ellobius talpinus
GGTGCCCTCTTCTGGCAAGCAGAACACTGTATATGTAATAAATAAATAAATCTTGAAAAAAGGTCACAGCAGAGAGACATTATTTGCCACATGATGTAATGCACTTACACATCACAGTTTTTCAAATGTTCCTCATTAAAAAAATCACTGGAGTTAAATGTAGTTAAGATTTTGATTTAACTTTTGGTTTGCAGAAGAGCCAGAGGAGAAAAGAAACAAATACAGTGTTTGGAACATTTGCAGAGCCATGAAACCAGTTTCTTCAACAGGTCAAGTATGTTCTATGGGTATCGATTTTAAGAGCTTTACAAGCAAATAAAATAATTAGATCTCGCTTTCACCCTAATTTAAATAAATCCAATGTAAAAGTCTTTTGTGAATAGGTGGTCAAGTGTGAAGGTAGGCTTGAAGTTAGGTACTATTGACTACACAGGGCAGCACACGGGGTAACTCTAGACCTTCACTGCTTCAGTTCTGCCAACATCATCCCCCCAGCCTTATCTCCAGCTCTGCAGAACACCTGCTGAAGCCTTCCTGCCCCTCTACCCCACCTCCAGTGGACCACACATCTTCCTGTCCTCCCTCACTGCTTTATCCCAGCCCCCAACTCCAACAGGCATTGGAACCCTCCTCCATGGGAACCCTGGCCACTCCAACCAGGGAAGCAGGGAAGCTAACTGGAGATCTTCACCTTTCCCTCTGTCTCCCCACATCCAATCCTTCAGGTTCATCACCAGGTCTGTAACAGACCATCTGCTGGGGCCTCTTCTCACTCTCTGCCCCCATTCCCAGGGGACTAAACAGATCCTGATGGAACACCCTGGTTTCCTCCCTCCTGAGAACTCTCTCAGCACACACCCCCAGCCCATCCACATTTCTAAATATTAGTCCCCAGTACCTAGAAATAATTCTACCTATAACCCCCAGGGACCACATCTGACAGGATCCCAGAAGAACAAGGTCCCTGTTTTCTCCTAGGCAATGCAAAGAAACACAGTCTTCTAAGAACCTGAGAAGACAACAGAAACCAAGGAACAAAACACTCACCCTCCAAAGACAAGACCAGATATCAGCAGTTAGAACTACAGTCCTCCTAAACCCAGGTGCAGAGACGCCAGCATAGAAACACAATGAGTAACAAGACAATGTCTCCACGAGAGCCCGCAATCCTCTCACAGCAGGCCAAGTACTGCAACATAGCTGAAACACAAGACAAAGACATTAAAATAGCCTCTATGAATATGATAGGGGTTCTTTTTTATTGAAAGTAGATTCTTTTCTCATACAATATCCTGATTATGGTCTTCCCCTCCCTTTATTCCCAGTTTCTCCTTCCTTCCCCTCCCATCAGGATCCACTCCTGTTCTGTCTCTCATTAGAAAAGAACAGGCTTCTAGGAGATAACCAAATATGACAAAATAAAATATCAAAAGAAGCAAAGATTTTCATACTGAAGTTGGGCGTGGCAACAGGAGGAAAAGAGCCCCAAGGTCAGGCACAAGCATCAAAGACTCACTCTTTCTCACAATCAGGAGCCACGTGAAAATACTCAGCTAATATAATATTTGTGTAAAGGACCTGTGGTGAATATGACAGGAGTTTTTTAAAAAGGAAATGAATAATTCCTTTAAAGAAATCTATGAAAACACAATTAAAGGGTGGAAGAAAATGAATAAAACAGTTCAAGACTTGAAAATGAAAATAGAATCAATAAGGAAAACTCAAAGTGAGGGAAATCTGGAAAAGATAAATTTAGGAAAACAAACAGGAACTTCAGAGCAAGCCTCATCAACAGAACACAAGAGACTCTCAGATATTGAAGACAAGATATAAGATACGAATGCCTCAGTCAAATGTTAAATCTAAAACACAACAAGAATCCCACAACAAAACATCCAGGAAATATGGAACACTATAAAAAGACCAAATCTAAGAATAATAGGAATGGGAGAAGGAGGAGAAACACAGGCCAAAGGCACAGAAAATATTTTCAACAAAATCATGAAAGAACCTAAAGAAGGAGATGACTATCAAGGTACAAGAAGCATGCACAATGACAAACAGACTAGACCAGAAAAGAAAGTCTCCTTGGCACATAATAGTCAAAACACTAAACATACAGAACAAAGAAATAACATTAAAAGCTGTATGACAATAAGACCAAATAATACATACATGCAGACATACTAAAACAATACCTGACTTTTCAATGGAGATTCTAAAGGCCAGAGAGGCCTCGATAGACATTCTACAAACTCTTCACACACCCCAGATGCCAGCCCAGACTACACTACCCAGCAAAACGTTCAGTAATTATAGGTGGAGAAAATAAGATGAACCATGATAAAAACCAAATTTATGCAATAACTATTTACAACTCCCACTCTACAGAAGGACATGGTAGGAAAACTCCAACCAAATAATATTAATCACACCCAAGAAAACACAGGGAATAAATAATGCCAGACCAACAAATAAAAAGACAAACACACACACGCACACACACACACCCCACCACCACCACAACAGCAACAACAAAAATAGAATCAACAAACAGAATCAACAAACAGCGCTCATTGATATCTCTCAAAATCAATGGGCTTAATTCCTCAGTAAAAAGATGTAGACAAACAGAATGGATGCAAAACAGGATCCATCCTTCTGCTGCATCCAAGAAACAGACCTTAACATGGAGGATAGACATTACCTCAGGGCAAAAGAAGAAAAAAAAAGATATTCCAACAAATGGACCTAAGAAGCAAACTGGTGTAGCCATTTTAATATCTTAAAAAAATAGACTTCAAACCGAAACTAATCAGAAAACTGGGGAAGGACATTACATACTGACTAAAGGAAAACCCCACCAGAAGGACATTGCAAGTCTATGCTCCAAACACAAGGGCACTCAAGCTCATAAAAGAAACACTACTACCTATTAAATCACATTGACCCTCACACATGGATAGCGGGAGAGTTCAAAATCTCATTCTCATCAATAAACAGGTCATCCAGACAAAAACTAATGGAGAAATGCTGGAACTTGCTGACATTATAAACCAAATGGAACCAATAGATGTTTACAGAACATTTTACCCAAATACAAAAGAATATACCTTCTTCTCAACACCACACAGAACTCTCTCCAAAACTGACCACACACTTGAACACAAAGCATGGTGACTCAGGGAACCTGTGAAAGAGAAGTTAGGGTACATGAGCCAGAGGGGATGAAGGACACCAAGAAAACAAGGTCCTCTAATCAATATGACTAAAGCTCATATGAACTCACAGAGACTGAAGCAGCATGCATAGGGCCTACACAGGTCCACACCTCTATATATATTATGGCTTCCATTTTAATGTCTTTATGGGATTCCTGAGTATGCGAACAAGTAGGTTTGTTTCTTGTGCTTTTTCTTAGGCTCTTTCCTTCTGTTTATATTGCCCAATTCCAATACATTAGATTTTGCTTAATCTTACTATATTTTATTATTATCCTCTAGAACAGCAGTTCTCAACCTTCCTAATGCTGCAACCCTTAAATACAGTCCCTCATGTTGAGGTGACCCATCTACCTCTAAAATTATTTTTGTTGCTATTTCATAACTGTAGTTTTGCTATTATTTCGATCTGTAATGCAAACATCTGTGTGTTATGATGGTCTCAGGTAACCCCTATGAAAGGGTTATTCTATTCCTAAAGGGGTCGTAACCCACAGGTTGGGAACCACTGCTTCAGAAGCCTGCTTATTTTCTAATGGGAGATGGGAAGGAGGTGGATCTGGATGGGAGAGAAGGGAGAGGAAACCATAATGAAGGGAAAAAATCTAATGTCAATAAAAGAGAAAAAAGAAATGAGGTTCTATTAATAGATTTGTGTTGACTCTGCTAAACATGATAGTAGGTTGCAGTTGTATAAATTAAAATAACCACTGAAAGAGATGGGCATAAATACAGGCAAACAAGACACTCATCCATATGAGATAAAACTAAATAAACATTTTTAAAAGAACACAGATAATCATCCAAGGTCATGTGGATATGATGATCTAATCATTACTATTAGATCATTCTCACCTAGGCCTTAGTTCCTCATATCCACCAGCAACAGCCATTGTTTTGTGGTATCTATTTCCAGCCAGGAGAAACGACTTATCCTTGCCACTGTCACATCTTGTCATCTGTTCCCTGGACATTTACATATCTTCCTTTATGCATTTCTCGATTTCTGGATCCTGTCATTATGACAACCTCCTCTTCCCAGGGTTGTTGCCCAGGCACAGGGGAATTCACACAGATGATATGTTCCAAGTATTGGCCAGACATTGAAGGCGTGTCTACCGGGGCTCAGCAGTTGTGAGAACTTCAGTAATCTGTATCCCTGAAGATTCAACATCCCTAGTGCTCAGGGCAGAGAGCATCATCCACCTAGACACAATGTGCTACTCTGCTCTGAAAGGATAAACAAGGAAGTAGCAGGGGACTCCTAATTTTTCTTGGCTATAAACGTCAGGAGGAGGTGAATAGAAAACAAGTGTTGGAAGAATATTGTGCACTATTCTATAATGGAAAACACAAAAAAATGCAACAAAATATTGGGGATATTTATAGATTGGAAGACTTGATCTCTTGTCTTTAGAAAAGCAATAAAAACCCAAGGAAATTGCACACATGGGTTTAGTCAAGCATGAGGCCCTTCGCTGACTTTGGTTTGTAGCTTAAGTGTCTCCTTATGTTCTTGCACATCTCCTCCTAATTATCTGTTCCCTTGATCACCTCTTGCCCTTGTCTAAAGCATACTATTCTTAAAAGCTTTCAGCGAAAGAGAGAGTATCCTCCCTGCTTGTATTCTTCTTGAGTCTTTCTGAACCAGACTGTCAGAGGTCAGGATTCTTTGAAATCAGACCATAATCGGGAACTGATTGTGCAGGGTGGAGACAGACAATGGAGAGGGACCACTGGATTACAAGGAATAAAAAGTTACCATCCAAATGCTTACAAGAATTAATACAGGAAAGCAGAGTTGGGAGAAACAGGAAGACTGGGGGGGTAAGGGCAGAAAGAGAACAATTACCTTCCATCTATTCTGTGTCATCCCCATTTGACTTGGTTTTATTTCGTCCTTTTAATTCTAAGAGACAGGCTTATTATCCCTAGTTCACCAAACAGGAAATAGAAATGCAAAAAGGTTAAGTAAATTTCTAAATGTCACCTGGCAGGTGTATGTTGTTAGCAAGATTCAATAGCAGCTCTTTGTAAACTCACACTAGCTCCAAAGAAAAAATGGGAAGGGGAAATGGGCCACGGAGAAACAATGGAATACTAGGATATAAATTTTGATAATGTCATATTGATGTCACTTCTTCACATAGATACAAGAGTTGTGCAGAATTATGCTTAACCACGGCAATTTTCTTTTGAAAACAACTGGAACAGATTGGCTTAGAGAGCAACCAGCCAACTCAGACAATGATTAAACAAGGCAGGTCAGGTATCTGGGAGGTGTATTTTCATTTTATTGGAAAGTTGCACTCCCAGAAATCTTAAATTTGGAGACACGAAGAAAATTAGGAAGAAAATATGATGTGAGATGTCCTTCTGTATATGTGTTGCTTTTATTGGTTAATGAATAAAGCTGTTTGGGCCAATGCCATAGCAGAGTAAAGCCAGGTGGAAAATCAGGGGAGAGAGAGAGAGAGAGAGAGAGAAGGCGGAGTCAGAGAGATGCCATGTAGCTGCCAAAAGAGACAGACACTGGACGGACCCTTACTGGTAGGCCACAACCTCGTGGTAATAGATAGATTAATAAAAATGGGTTAATTCGAGATGTAAGAGGTAGCAAGGAATACGACTGAGCTATTGGACAAGCAGTATTGCTATTATATACTTTGTGTGATTATTCGGGTCTGGGTGGCCAGAAAACCAAGTGTAGTCTTCTTTTATAAGAATATTATGTGTGCATATGGGTTTCATCACCTGCATGACCTTGTGCTAGAGGACAGCTGAACTTGATGTAGTCCTTGACAGGTATTACTGATTTTAGCTAAAAGGCTCTCTATTGCCTTCCTCATTTGCTTAGAGAATTCTTGTTGATCCTTCAAAGCCCAATTTGGATGTTCATTGTGAAAAATTTTGGTGTAGATAAGGAAGGAGCTGATGGTAGCTGCCTCCAGGAGCAAACCATCACAGTTTGCAACTATAATTTTAAGAATGCATTAAAATCTGTGGTCATCCAAAACCTTCGCTGTTTTCAACATTGTTCTTGGTTATTTCCCTCTTGAGACATATTTCCATTCACAAGGCAAATAGGATCACAGGAAAAGATAGCTATCAGTGAAATAGTGAGCTCTTCATCCTTTGTGGGGAACAAACGACCATGAAGGCTAAGAAGCAAATTTCATGTTTCCATTATCATTTTTCTCCCAGGTGGCCCTTACACTTTGAATAAGTGAGAACAGAGATAACCAATTTTTCCTTTTTCTCTCCCTTTGGCTTTGCATGCCTCCTGTGCTGATCTGTAAGAAGAGTAACTTCAAAAACCAAGTTTGGTTTAGAATGTTAATTTTTCTGAAACAAGAACCCTTTTCTCTATTCTTTATTAAAATTGAAAATGACCTTCTCTACTCCTAAAAAGTGACTGAGTGTTTTTGGCTATGACCTGGAACAATGATGGAGGACTGGGGCAGTAAGAAGATCGTGTCTTCACTATCATTCATTTTTCATTTAGGGATGAACTCTTAACTCCCAAAACTTTCCTTGGCATGGAGCATGGCTATTGCTGAACATTTAAAGTCATAGTTTAGGACAGAAAGCAAAGAGTCTCTCAACCACTGGATGAGCCTGTTAGCACCCAGATATAGTGTTTGATGAAGGCAGAGTGTATCACAAATGTAAGGAGGGCACTGTAACATCCAAACCAGTAGTTCCTATCTTGTAAGAGCAGTGACACAGGCACAATCTTAGTAAGGAATCTGTATAGCTTTCCCTGCCTTAACAGTTTGGGTATCAAAGAAGAGAAAGAAAAGCTTTTATCTCTGTGGTCCTTGGGTACCCCTGAGTGAGAAATGGGAACATATGACTCAGGAGAACAGAACCCAAGTGGGCGGACATGACAGCCTACAGGAGAGACTAGGTCTACACAGTCATACAAGAAGGTTTGGTCACGGCTGCCAAGTGCCTGACAAAGCAGCTAGCATCAGCCATCCTCCATGTCTCATGGCCTCCCTCCCTTCCTCCCTCCCTCTTCAGATACCGTTCTAAGCTTTTCTATTCTGTATAACAGAGTGAGGACTTGTACGATGGAAAATAGAAGGTGCCAAGGGAAACAAGGTACAGTATGCAACCACCACACACATGTCCTGTAGTGCTGAAGCTGTCAGGGAATAAAGGGACTGTGACCCAGAGTTAGACATTGTGCTTCTTCCCAAAGAGCACAGCAAAGTGTAGCGTAAGGGACAAGGTGAGTGCCACACGAGTCATCATGGCACCCTCTCCATCACCTAAATGCTCCCTTGAGAAGACTGGAAGGGCATCAAAGATCCCATATCTCATTTCAATCGTGATTATAGAGCAACTAAACTATGTGGATTTATAACTATCTGGGTCTAATAATCTCAGCTTTTCATTCTTTGAAGGCAGAAATTTGGAGGTAATTTATATTGTTCTCTGTACTTTTCTAAAATGTGTGTGTGTGCGTGCATGTGCGTGCACACACACATGTGTGCCAAATATTAAGGAAGGAAAAAAGGAGGGGGAGGAAAGAAGGAGAAAGAGAGAGAGGAAAGGCAGAAAGAAGTTTGTTCCCTTAATAGCTCAAGATTTGACTCGATAAAGCAATTTTTTGAACTTGAAGATACTAGTTTGTAAAGAATAAGTGTAAGAAAGCCCTCCCTATTCATTACTGATGAAGATCTTGACTCCTAAAACACCAGGGAGACAATATGAGCCGAGATCAAGAGTTTGGTATCCTGAATGTCCAAGAACGGAAACACAGCTTCCTTCTGTGGACTCAATGGAGATAGCTGATGCCAGAGGAAACCCAAGACCAAGTCTCCACATGAAACTTGCAGCAGCATTGCCTTCCACAGAGATGGCTGTGCTAGTGAGTTGGGCCAGGAGCGAGCATTCTTCGAAAGATAGCCAAAGGCCTTCTCCACAGTGCTCTTTGTCAAATACTCTGCAAATAAAGAAAAAGCAAGTGTGGAACACATTTGGTGAATACCTTCATTGCCAGTAAACAAGATTCATTTTTTCTTTTAAAAGTTATTATATTGTTTGTTAGGTTGCTTAGCCATACAGTAGCGTGAACTATCCCATAGAGAGTAACGCAGGCATTACAACCACCCAGGACTGGAGTTACAAGTGGTTGTGCCCCATCACGTGTGTGATGGATGGGAATTGAACCTGGGCCCTCTGGAGAAGTAACCAGTGCTCTTAACCACTGAGTTGTCACTCCATCTGACAAAATTCATTCAAGCAAAGAACTATCAAAGGGGATTGGAAAACCTAGGTTCAAATGACTTATGGTGACTTGTGCACGTATGTCCATGTTTCTTTGGAATCCAGTAAGTTCTTGTTCTGACACAACAGATATCTGTGTCAGAGATGCCCATGCTAAACCAGCCCATTCTCCTAGCTGCAAGTACTGCTTGACCTCACCCTGTTCTAGAAAAAAGCCTCCTCTTGATTTGGCTGGGTCATATCCAATATTCAGTGGAAGTCCAGACTTCCAGGTAGCTCCTATGGCCCTGAGCATGGCCACCACTGAGACATGGTCCCCTTCTTCACTGCTATTAGCAGAAGTCTGTGCTATTTGTTAATGACTGAGCAGGAGGAAGCTCAGAGAATAAGAATCTTAGCTTAAGCCTAAATGATGGCCACTGCTTTAAAACCTCTCTGCTCAACTCTAACACTGGGTGCACTGGAATGATGGGAATGTGGTTACAGTATGGAAGAAACAAGAAGCCCAAAGCAACTACATCTTCTAGGTTGAGAGACTTTACCCTATTTGCTTCCCGGCGTGATGCTGAGAAATAAACTTTATCTGACAAAGAGCTAATAATGCCTTTGTCTGAGGAGTGACTAAAAGAAGGTCCCGCTATTTATCTTTCTTCATCTCTGCTTTTCATTAAATCCATTATTATACAAAATAAAACTGAACTCCTAAGAACCTGTTGCACTTGGCATAACTGTTCTGAGGCCTGAATAGTTTTGTCATAACAAGAATGAGATGGGAAGAGAGTCGTGTTAGACCATAAAAAACCCAGGGCTGGAAACTAGCTCAGAAGCTTATTCTTCCAATCCTTCCCATTAGAAGAACAAAGAGCTGAGGCTCCGAAGGAGTTTACAATTTCCTCAAAGTCCAACAGAAGTGTGGTGATGGAACCACGTAGCTCCAGGGTACTCAAATCCTTTTATTTCTTCCTGTATTATCTCAACCAGACAGTGCTGAGGACAAATTTATACCTATTTTTCTCCTGCTAGAAGATTTTCTCAGACAACAGGATCCTAAAGCTTCCATATGACACTCAGCATTCTCTCTGTTCTACCAGAGTTCTTCACAAAAGTGGGAAAGGAATCCAGGGGGCCATGATATGGAAAGGACTCGCTGCTCTGGTCTGATGGCATGGTATGGCTTGGATGTTCTCATGCAATGACAGGGTCTTAGTAAGACTGTGCAAAGAGACAGATGCATGGTGTCAGTCAACAAAGGCTGTTTTGCCATTTCTTTCTCAATACCCATCAGATGGAAAATCCAACAGGGCACCCACCTTCTAGAACTGAAAGTAATGTCTGTGGTCAGAGCCACGTTATCTCTTTTTAAGTGTGTACATGAAAATTTGGGGAACTTGCCTGCTTTCCTAGGACACCAGTGTCTTTCTTGTGTCTGTGTAAATGGAGACCTGGCACATGTTCGACCTCAGTCTCACTTGTATGGGCTGAATATAGATCCTCCAGAGCTTGGATCTCTATTAGTTTCCACTTCTGAACTTAATGCCTGAGGAAACAGACTGACTAAACATTATACCATTTATGAATACATAAAGCTGAGTTTAAAATGAGGGAAAAAAGACTTAGAAGCTAAGAGAATAATCAGGCTCAAATACCAAAAATGTCTTAACTCATTAGCCCCAGATTATTGAGGTTTGTTAAATTGACAGTTTCTCAGTGTTCTAATTTATCTTCTTTATGTTTAAAATATTAGTTCTTAATTGCCTAATAATCAGACTGTAACAACTAAACAGTAAACATCCCAGACTCAAAAGAAAACATAATTTTTCAAACATAGAGAAGTCAAATATTTTAGGGAATCTACTTTGTTCCAGGTCCTTGGCCAGATGATTTGGATGTGTTGTCTCTTAGCTTTGCAATAACCTTGCATGGAAAGTACCATGAGACACATGCACGAGACACTTAAAATTTGGTTGGCTCTGCTAAGGACTGTGGAACACATTCATAATCCCAGCCCTGGGGACTTGAGGGCAGGAGGTTCAGTAATTCAATGACATTCTCAGCTACATTGAGAGTTTTGAGGTCAGTTTAGGCTACAAGTGACCCTGTTTCAAATAAACAAATAGATAAATAAATACTTTACTCCACAAGAGCTATGAATGCTAGAGGGGAGGGATGTTCAAACCTGCCACTGTAAAGCCCTGGGAGCACTTCTTCATGAGAAGTGGTGGAAATCCATTTAGATCTAGAGACAGAAGATGTAGGAAGGTGAAGGAAGGAAGAAGGTGAGAAGTCAGAACTTCACTTGTACATTTTAAAGCTTAATCAAGATCTAGGCTTTAATGTCTTCATCTATAAGTGAGAATGCTGGAGTCTACTTCCAAAGATTCTGTGAGGATCAGATGAATCTCTGTGAGCTACAGGAATGAGTTTGAAACTGTTAAAAGCAACCAAAGGAAAGTATTGACTTGGTGCTGGCTGAAGTGAGCTGCAGCTTCCCATCCATCCTGGGGAGGCCCTGGAGAGCTGAGCAGCAGCTTCAAGAGAACAAGAGTTATTTGCATTCTATGGAACTCCATGAGCTCAAGCACTAAACAAAGGTGTTCTTAGAAATTTATCTTTTCACACATACATGTATGTATTTGTATATACATGCATGTGCATGCAATAACAGTAGATGAAAAGGAGACCATTAATTTGCAGGAGAGTGAAGAAGGGTAGGTATATGGGAGGTTTTGGAAGGAGGAAAGGGAAGGAAGAAATGTAATTAAAATACCATCTCAAAAATAAACAAAAAATAGCTTTTCTAAGGCAATCAAAACAGTCTTGCAGAATATCAAAAGTCCAGAAAATATCTTCACACTTTAGTCTGGGAGTTGAAGACCATCGAGGATGTAACTAGGTCAAGTCTTCAGTAGAATCTACTCTACTCAATTGTCAAAGCACTATAGAAATTATGTAGCATCAAACCTCGGTTTTGTGCATGAAGAAATTAAGATATGAAGATGAGGACACACAGTGTCTGTCTTGCTTAGGGTTTCTATTGCTGTGAAGAGACACCATGACCACGGTAACTCTTATAAAGGAAAATATTTGATTGGAACTGGCTTACAGTTTCAGAGGTTTAGCCCATTAACATCAGGATAGGCTATGGCAGCATGCAGGCAGCCGTGGTGCTGGAGAAGGAAGGAGCTTAGAGTACTACAGAAACAACTGTGTACCACATTGAGTGTTATTTGAGCATAGGAGACATCAAACCCCACTCCCACAGTGATGCATTTCCTCCAACAAGGCCACGCCTACTCTGATAAAGCCACACCTCCTAATAGTGCCACTCCCTATGGGAGCCATTTTCTTTCAAACCAC